>RCUC01117511.1:0-56102 GCA_003697995.1 Taxidea taxus jeffersonii
TGGGGCTTGAACACAGGACCCTGAGATCAAGAATCTCGTGCTCTACTGACAGAGCCAACCAAGTGCCCCTACCCCTCCACTGTTTCAACTGGAAAAGCTCTGTAAAATTTTACTTAAAATATGATGTTTGGAAGGAGCACTATATGAAATAATTTAGGAAAACTTATTATCTGTGCTTGAGAGAATGGAGTGAGTGAGACAATACTCAGATAAAAATGTATTGGAATTTGGAAAGATGTTGCCAGTGTAAAGCTAGGGAGCAAGTCTGGGATTTTAGCCAACCTGTCAGATCATTTCCCAAATGTTTTACTTGGGTGAAAGGTCATCATGTTCAATGATCTCTGGCTGGTCCACAAAATGATGTGGAGTAAATGTGTGAAAGTCTTTTCCCAATAAACTTTATGTTCACCACCTTACTGCAAATAGCCAACAGAAAGAATCAACATTCTGAAAAATTAGACATTGACATAATGAAAATAGGAAGAATATGTGGACCTCTACAGGCTCCCTGTAGTGAGAGAGCTGCAAAAAAGCTTAGAAATCATATCAAGCAATGTATGTACACTTTAATAGAAGTTGTCTGTCAAGCTACATCTTCTATTGGGTGTTAAAAAGTTTTATCATCAGTAGGTTATTCAAGGGACAAAAAGGGAGTATATTTAAAATTTCCATTTCTACCCTGATATGAGGAAGTGGAGATGCAACGGGGGTGGGAGTTAAGGTGGTAGGAAAAGTAAAAATGAAACAAGATGGGATCGAGAGGGAGACAAACCAAAAGAGACTCTTAATGTCATAAAACAAACTGAGGGGGGTGGGGGGGGAGAGGGGTTGGGAGAGGGTGGTGGGGTTACATTATATGTTTAAATAAAGCTTAAATAATAAAAAAATTAAAAAAAAACATTTCCATTTCTATACTGATGCATGTATTGATTTAAATGACTATGCCATTTGTAAATTATTTTTGAATATTATCTTTGCATGTGTGTGGCCTCAAGGTTTCTTTCTCATGCAGGCTTTCATTTAGAGGTGAAAAGGGTTCTGGAAATCAGGATAGATTCTCTTCAGCTCTCAGTTGCTTCCCTGATTCTTCATCAGGATTTATCCTATTGCAGCTCCATTTTTAATGGTCTTCAGTGCCCAGGAGCAGGGCTCGGCCCACTCTATGAGCTGGATGGTAAAAAGGGCAAGTAACTCCAGCATTGAGTGGTGACCCTAAACCATCCTCTTTCCCTCTCCTCCTGCCAGCCCCCATCTCACAGTTTGCCAGTGACTGAGACTTGGGGCTCCTTCTGTCTGCCTTCAGAGACAATCAGACCTATGGAGATCAAATGCTCTGAGTTTTCAGCACTAAGGTCTGATTACTTCTAATTTTGTCATATTGAAAACCGCAGTCTGATCAATGTGTGGGCAAATGTGATTCAATTTTTATACCCTTATGAGGATTTATATGCCTACGTTCACAAATCAAAGTCAGGTAATAAAAAAAATCAGGACAGAAAATCCTATTTATGGTATGATCTTAGCCATCTAAAACATGCATATGTGCAGACTACAAGAGGGGAGCAAATATATTGCAATATAAACAGTGGAGGTTTATGGTGATAAGGTAACATTTGACTTTCTTTTCTCTTTCTTTGTTTCCACAAATTGTTGTCATGTGCCTATGTTATATGTTCAATAAAAGATAAGAAAATAATAACAGCTTCTTTCAAAGCACATTTCTCTATTTTTGTTTTTAAAATACAGTTTCTGGGGGCACCTGGGTGGCTCAGTGGATTAACGCCTCTGCCTTCGGCCCAGGTCATGATCCCAGGGTCCTGGGATCGAGCCCCATATCAGGCTCTCTGCTCCACGGGGAGCCTGATTCTTCCTCTCCCTCTGCCTGCCTCTCTGCCTACTTGTGATCTCTGTCTGTCAAATAAATAAATAAATAATATATAGTTTCTGTAGAATGGGACATCTTCTCACCTCCCCTTTCCAGCAAGAACCCATTTCATGTACACACAGGCCCATGCCCATGCACACCCACACACACACCCCCACACACATTTGGGAGCTTGCCTCAGTTAGCACCCTGTTCTACCACCAGCACAGCAATGAACAGAGGTACGATACTTGGTGGAGAACTGTGGAAATATTGCCACCTCCTGTCCCAGGGTAATGGATCCCCAGAGACAGAAGATCCCCTAGGCAGAGGTTCCTAAAGAGTGTAAGATTCCCTTGCTATATATGCTGTTGCATTGCAGATGGTGTTGACTTGGGTTAAGAGATGTGTCCTTGGTTCTAACCCCTAAAAACTTCTCTGTACCCCAGTTATTTTCTCTACTAAGCTTACATATAAGAGAGTTAATAATTCCTGTCACCTGGTCTCTTTTAGGTAAGAGAATTTCAAGCACACCACCCTCAGTATTCTTACCAGCTGTGCATGTTATTGCATACAAAATTTATTTACATGTCCTTCAACAAGAATAGAAAAAAAGCGATTTCTCTAAAATAAAATGTGTTTAAGAAATCAAGAAGACACCCCCTCCTTTCAGAGTTCTTTCTCTGGGCAAATAAACACTGTTTAAAATTGTAAAGCTATTCCCAGCACCATTTGTTTAAGGATGGTGTATATCTGCCAGAATCTGCAATTGCCACAATGTCTATAAATATGTGACTGATATTTCATGGGCAGTTTTCATATTTCATTTTCCACGAATGTGACTATTTCTTATTTTTTTTGTCCCTCATCTCTTACCCCTCCACGTTACCCTCAGCAATCCAAGTGTTTCATTTTTTTATTTTTAACTTTTTATTATGGAAAATTGCAAACACATAAAAGCAGAAAGAATAGTACAATGCAGTCCATGTACCCATTAAGCTCAAGAGTCATCAACTTCAACAATCATTAACTTTCTTCAATTCTTGTTCCATCTATCCCCCTTCATACTTAAAAAAATGTTGTTTTGTTTTGCTTCTCTGGGGTACTGTTAAGAAAAATGTGGACATCAATTCATTTTATCCAGAAATATACTTTAATAGATAAGGACCAGTTTCAGCAGAACCACAGCACAACACCATACGCAAGAAAATTACCAAGCCTGACTTAGCATCATCTCTTACCCAATAACTTTTGCATTTCCCCAATTGTCTCATCAGACTTGTATTTATACATGATTTATGCATTTATACAGTTTGTTTCCTCAAATTAGGGTCTGAAATGTCCCACACTTTGCATATGGTTAATATGTGGCCTAGTCTTTTAATGTTTTACATTTCCCCCTCATCTTGTCCATGCCATGTATTTGTTGAAGAACATATAAGCTGCTCACTTTCTCGCCAGGGCTGGAGAAACAAAGGGGTCCTGGCTTAGAAGCCTAGCTGGGGCATAATGGCAGTCATAGTATTCCTGGTCCTTGGGCCAGAGGGTCAGGTCTGGGCATGTTTAGGGTCATTCCTTCCTTCTTTTTTTCTACTAGAAAAAAAAATGCTTCGTTAAAATGCTTAATATATGTTACTTTCATAGTGGAAAAATAGAGATGTAAATAAAAACAAAGGACCATTAGTCAGACCATGTGCCCTGGTTTTTATTGTCCTTGTGGAGTGGGTACATATTCCACATTCCATTTATAGGAAATAGGGGCTCATCTCTCCCCACCAATTTTGGACCCAAAGACATACACATCAATTCTGGGAACTGTCTCAGTCAGTTACTTTCCATCCTTATACAACTAGCACGCTGGAAGAAGAGTGGTAAATCTTGGCAGGATCCCTTGGAAAGGTTGCTCTCTTCCACCCAAAAGGGAAGATTCCTAAACATGGCCATGTGTATCCCCAGGAAATAAAAGCCCCTTGGACGCACTCCATTCAGATATTACTAGGTTCTCCAAGGAAAGGTAGTAGAAATTGGAGACTAGTGTATCAGCTATCATGTTCACTCCTGCATGAACTGCCATTACCTCTTGTTTTATATGCAAGTAAGGAGCAGTCCCACCTTGATATTTCTTATCTAAGTAGGATCAGTAGAGGTAAGAGAGGCCAGGGGTAGTGTGCATGATGGTCTCACCATCTTCTGCTCACAGGATTGAATAAGTTACAGAAGCAAAGTTGTATAATGGCAATAGTAGTTTGAAGCAATAAATGTAAGTATTTGCCATTATTCTTGCAAAAATAGTTCACTTTCCAGTAATCATAATGGTCCTGGTGTGGGGAAAAGTCTACATATCTCCTTGAGGGAAAGGATGGTATGATACAGGAGAATTAGGTCCCTGACTCTTAGAAAGAAGAAGCAAATGAAAGTGTTTTTTTCTCTGAAGAAGTGAGGGAAGGAGAGGTGAGTGAAGGAGAGAGGGAAGTAAGGATGGAGGGAAGGAGAGAGTGACAGAGAGAGAGAGAGAGAGAGAGAGAGAGAAACAATATTAGTTAGATATGTGTGTCCTATCTTCTTCTGAAAAATCCCATAAGTGGTGGTATTAGATGGGTGGGAGAGCTGGATACAGAGGCAGCATGTGCCAACAACACTGGAGCCAGCATGAGTGTTGGAAGACAAAAGCTTTATTGTAGTCTGTGAAGACACTTCACTCAGAGTGGATACAGAGAGATCGGACCCATGTGTACACTTCTAAAACTTCCTCAGCTCCCATTTGCTTTGGAAGAGATTAAGGCTATTTCACCAGTCTTCTGGAAGGGGACAGGAGACAGCTGAACGTTGTGTTGTTGAACACATCAGAGCGACTCTAACTGAGGTGAGGGGATCTTGGAGCACATTGGTCTACAAAGTGGGGTGTGTACACATATGAGATGGGTAAGAAGAGCATGGAGGTATGGAAAGGACACACTAGAAACTCTAGGCATATTTATTTTTATCACATCTTTTTAAATTGCTAATTTTAAAGTATATTTTATGATGAGCATTGCATACCAATATAGTGTTGCCAGTATATAATCTGTAAATTAATAAATAAAACACGTGTTGGAGGTATGTGCTGAAAATGTCATCACAGGTGCATGTATTACATTCTCGGGGCTGCAGTAACAAATGACCACAGATTGTGTAGTTGAGAGCAAAAGAAATGTATTCTCTCACAGTTGTGGAGGTACAAGTCTCAGGTGAAGTGCCAGCAGGGCCATGCTCCCTCTGAAGCCTCTCCCTAGCCTCTGAAAGGTTGCAGCAATCCTGGCTCTTCCTCGGCTTGTAGACGCATCACTCCAATCAGTGTCGCCATCCTTTGTTTGTTTGTTTGCTTTTATTTTATTTTATTTATTTATTTTTATTTTCTCAATGTTCCAAGATTCATTGTTTATGCACCACACCCAGTGCTCCATGCAATACATGCCCTCCTTAATACCCCCACCAGGCTCACCCATCCTCCCATCCCCCCTCCCTTCCAAAACCCTCAGTTTGTTTCTCAGAGTCCACAGTCTCTCATGGTTCATCTCCCCCTCTGATTTCCCCCAATTCCCTTTTCCTTTCCTTCTCCTGATGTCCTCCATGTTATTCCTTATGTTCCACAAGTAAGTGAAACCATATGATAATTGACTTTCTCTGCTTGACTTATTGCACTCAGCATAATCTACTCCAGTCCCATCCATGTTAATATAAAAGTTGGGTATTCATCATTTCTGATGGAGGCGTAATATCCATTGTATATATGAGCCATGTCTTCCTTACCCATTCATCTACTGAAGGGCATCTTGGCTCTTTCCACAGTTTGGCGATTGTGGCCATTGCTGCTATGAACATCGGGGTACATATGTCTGCCTCCATCCTTGCATGGTGTGCTCCTCCATGTGAGTCTGTGTCTCTGTGTATTCCTTATCTTTTTTTTTTTTTTTTTTTTGTGAAAACAGCAGTCATACTGGGTTTAAGGTCCACCCTAAACCAGTATGGCCTTACCTTAAATAATTACATCCGCAAAGACCCTGTTTCCAAATAAAGTCACAATCTAAGGTAGACATGCATCTTGGGGGCACGCTATTCAACCTAGTCCACAGTGTGTAGTGAGAAATGACGAGAGACCATTGTGGTAGTGAATGCCATACTGGGCACCCACATGGGAGTCAACTTTGGGTTGAAACCAAATCTCAAGGAGATCCATAAGTTTGGCAAGAGGAAAGTCCAGTAAGGAAGCAGTATTCGAGTTACATCACCACATAATCAGAATCCAAGGAATAGCACTCAGAGTGAGGGCACCTCTGTACAGCCACCACCATGACATCACTTAAGCCACACTCTGTCCTTCAATCCATGACATCATTAAATAGAGGATAAGGAGTAAGTAGAAGTTATAATTGACTCAATAATTACCCAAAACGAAGAAGCCAAACTGGATGAGCCTGAAGAGTCTTTAATCATGAAATGTAAGAGGTCTACCCATCCACCTTTAGTATCCATTGGAGTGTGTACTGGAAAATCAGGATTAGCTATGGAAAACAAGTAAGTCGTTTTGTCTTTGCACAGCAGAGCATACTGTATTAAATTTTGAGATTCTGTTCACAGACAGTCTGTGTAAATGTGCTTCCCTGTCAATTTATGGTGCCTATATCCCTCTAGCGGTTTCAAACTTCACCTAAAAACTGGCATATCCCATATTAATAATGATGGGGGCAGTGCCACTTAATGTTTGAGAGCAAAGTACATATTTTGGACTTGGAGGGACCTGGTTTCAAATCTTCATTCTGCCACTTAGTAGAAACCGTGTGCGGCCCTGTATGAGCTACCTAACTTCCCTGAATCCCAGATATCTCATTTGGAAAATGGATTATAAACCCTATCACATAGTGTTGTGGTGAGGGTGAAGTTATATGATATAGGTAATATAAATACATGCCTAGAATGTAATAGCTGCTCAATTAGCATGAGCTGTTACTATGAATTACATTCCTTCCTCAATCAGAAGTTTGCCCCAGGATCAGGGGGAGAATCCTCTACCATCTTCAGAGCTTCCTAACAACTCTTAGGGCTTTGGTATTGCACAATTTACCTTTAACTTAATGATTCATTGCACATACCCCCTAAGCTTCCATGGTCTTCATATTTTTTCCCTTTGTTTATTTTTTAAATTTTTTTTAAAAAATGTATTAACATATAATGTATTATTAGCCCCAGGGGTACAGGTCTGTGAATCGCCAGGTTTACACACTTCACAGCACTCACCATCACACATACCTTCCCCAGTGTCCATAAGCCAATCACCCTCTCCCTACCCTCCTGTCCCCGGCAACCCTCAGTTTGTTTTGTGAGATTAAGAGTTTCTTATGGTTTGTCTCCCTCCCAATCCCATCTTGTTACATTTATTCCTTTCCTGTCCCCCAAAGCCCCCATGTTGCCTCTCAACTTCCTCATATCAGGGAGATCGTATGATAATTATCTTTCTCTGATAGACTTATTTCGCTAAGCCTAATACCCTCTAGTTCCATCCACGTCATCGCAAAGGGCAAGATTTCATTTCTTTTGATGGCTGCATAGTATTCCATTGTATATATATACCACTTCTTCTTTATCCATTCATCTGTTGAGGGACATCTAGCTTCTTTCCACAGTTTGGCTCTTGTGGACATTGCTGCTATACACATTCAGGTGCACGTGCCCCTTCAGATCACTACATTTGTATCTTTAGGATAAATGCCCAGTAGTGCGATTGCTGGGTCGTAGGGTAGCTCTATTTTCAACTTTTTGAAGAACCTCCATGCTTTTTTCCAGAGTGGTTGCACCAGCTTGCATTCCCACGTGGTCTTCATATGTTAAAGTAATTCTGTGTCTTTTATTTAAAGATGAATGAGTGAAGTGATATTCCGCTGTCAGCTGATTTCTTTGTGAGAGTACCTCACTGACTTGAAAGTGTTCATCACACTATTATTGATATTAATTTCCAGTAGATTCTCAAAAAGTTTACTTCACTCATACACCTAATATTTTTTGAATGTTTAATATGCATGAGGTACCATTCCAGGCACCGGGGATATACCAGCCAATGGAGCTAACACACAATCAAAATCCTGATCCCATGGAGCTTGTATTCCAGTAAAAAGACAGTGGGAAATTGGACTAAACCTCTGGCCACAGACACTGCTGCAATTTCCAGAGAAATCAGACGGGACAGAGGAGTTTTGTTCTGTTTAGTTTTGTTTTCCACCTCAGTGGGAATGTGACCAGCTCCGTAAGTACACTTTACTATGTGTTATTAGGTTTAGCAACGATAAGAATCATAATATCCGCTTAGTCCCTCTTTGCACTATACAAATCAGTTGCATGCTCTGTACCTCATTTAATTTTCCTAACCATCCTCTTGAGTAGGTATTATCATTGTAATAACCACTTTACTATCGAGGATGCTGAGACTCAAAGAAATGAAAGTCTTTGTCCACTGTCACATAACCCAGTGAAAGTGAGGAAGTCAAACCTTCTGATTCCAAATCCCATTCTTTCCCCCAGGGCTGTATGTAGTACACAAGCAGCCCCAACCCCAAAGACTGAGAAAATGAATGATCATATACCGGGATGTGCAGGGCAGGGTGTGTGCGTGGGGCGGGTGTGAGTTGATGGGGGCTGGGGGGGAGTGTTTATCAAAAGATGAAAAGCAGTTGCCTCAGTGCAATGAGGCATGTTTCCACAGCCCTGGAGGTTCCCACCCATAACCAAGGAGTTAGTACCATGCTTGATGGCCTGCTAGCTGACTCCACCAGTCCAAGGATGAATGACCCACATCCTCCCTTCCCAAGCATCACAACGTCTGACCCACCCAAGTCTTACTTTTGCTGTGCGTGAGACCTCACTGGCAGCAAGGTCCACACTCTTGATCATCTGAGACAGGGACAGATAGTCATTTACTATCCATACCGTTATTAAAAGATAAGTATTCTCTATAGACTGCCAAAACTGGGGTGGGGTTGGGAGGAGGTAGATATGAGGACAGAGCTCACAGAAACCAGTCCACTCCTGACTTCTCTGCTTTAGCAGAGAGACAAACAACCCCTGGGTTTGCTACCACTTTTGATGTCCAAAAGCCATGAGCATGACTTTTGGCTGGTAATTCCTCCCCGCAACAAAGCAGGACACAGTAAGGTGCAGTGGAAGAGGAAGGCTACTGCAGACCGTGGGTTCTTGGAGTGATAAATATGGCACATCCCACTAGTTCCCACGTTGATTTCCTAGCTCCACTTTGGCACCAACTGTACTCATGGAACTGTTTTCAGTATACATGTGGTAACATGGATGCTGATGTCAACAGACTGTGGGCTACTTCGAGGGAAACCCTAGCATAGTGGTCCAACTGGGTTCCTGCTCTAGGTACATAGCTTCTTCTATTCTCCTGGCATGCCCACTTCTGACATCTTTCTTAAAACTGGCAATTCAGAGGTTTGTTTTGTTTGTTTGTCTGTTTTTTCCCTTCAAAATATAATTGCTGATTTTATTCTCACATAATCTCATCACTGATCCACACACTTCTTGTCAGGACCAGAGAGGCACATGGTTCCTGATTACAAGCCTGTCTGGAGAATATTGGGAGTCACAGTTTTCTTGGTCCTTGGAAATCAGGGTCTGGCCAGAGCATCCCCACTCCTGGCTGCTGGAGCTCTTGTGCCCTGCCCTGTGGGAGTCTACTGATTGAGGGTGGAAGGTTTTAGGGTCATCAGCCACATGGTGTAGAGGAATGAGGGGCAGCATGAGCTCAGTGACCAGGGCCCTGAGTTGAGGCCCTCTGCTGCTGATGTACTTCAAGAGTTTTCAGTCCATGTATCTGCTAGCTAAGTGTCCCAAGCCTCATATCAAAGGTCATCATGCCATGGGCTGAGGTTTTCTCAGGGAATCAGTCTGATTTTATGGAGCTGGAGGGTAAAAGGGGGTGCTGGGAGACCCCTTGGGAGGTCTGAGGAAATCTTTGCTGTGTTGGCAGCTCTGGGTCACAGAGTAGGATTCCACTGCCATGCCTCCCTCACTCTTCTTTTTCCTCCCAGATAGCTGTCTGCACTTTGCCTGCTGATCTCCTATTCCCTGACCTGGCATGCAGGTTGTTTGTACCCCTTCGTCACCCTCCGCACCCGTGTACTCTGTCTTCTTCTTTCTGAGGCAAGATTCTTGAGTCTAGGGATTGGAGAGAACAGTGGATATATCTTCTTTCTCTTCACAGCTACATCCCAAGAGGGTCATGCCAGCAGGGAGGGAGGCCTCACAGCAGGGAGAAAAAGCAGGGAACAGTGAACAGAAGGAGGTGAGAAGCAGGCTGCCATGTCTCTGCCCTTTGAAGCTGTCCAGGCTGGGTGCCAAGAACTGGGTTCTTCTGTGACCCAGGGCTCCAGGGAGGATGTAGGTGCCACCTAACTACAGTAACCATTGCTCAGCACCTGGAACCATGCTGCCCACCCTCAACTTCCCCCTACCATTTCTGTGGAAGATGTGTGAGTGGGCGTGTGTGTGTGTGTGTGTGTGTGTGTGTGCGTGTGTGTGTGCATGTGTGTGTGCGTGTGAAAGAGAGAGAATATGTGAGAGGGCATGTTGTGTGCATGTTTGTGTATGTGAGAGAGAGCATGCTTGTGTGTCTCTGTGTGTGCTCGTGTGTGTGTGAGAAAGAGAGACAGGCAGATAGACAGAAAGAGATCTGACAGAGACTGTCAGATCACTAGCTTCACATCTATGCATTGTAGGCCTGGGATGAGGGAAGAACCAGAGGCTTGCAAATACATCTTTAACTTTCTTTCTTGAAATGTGGACAGTTTTAGTAGACATAACTTGTTTCTTCTCATGTGTATGTATGTGTGCATGCATGTTTGTCTTAGTGAGTATACTTGCTTTTGTAATGTGTGTTTGTTTCGCCGTGTGTGTGTGTGTGTGTGTGTGTGTGTGTGTGTGCACGCGTGCATGCACGCAATTATGTGTGCTTCTGGGCATCATATCCCACTCTGAGATTTCTTTTCTCTGTGTATATGCACATTTATATGCTTGTGTATGTGCATGTGGCATGTGTGACTGTAAAGTTCCTGTGATTTTTAGATATGTTTGTCGGTATGGAAGTATATGTGGTGTATTTGTGGGTTGTGCATATGGCAAGAATGTACATATGGCACCTGATTGTGTTTACCTAGGTGTGTGTCTGCCCGCCTGGGAATGTAAGTAAGCCTATGAGCACACACTCAGAAGTGAAGATTAGGATGATGCCCCAACTAGGAGAGTCTGAACATGTGTGAGTCAGCTGTCTGTGGGTATGGGAGTATGTGAGCGTATCTTTAGGGAGAGGTGGTTGTGCTTCTGTATGACTTGGGAGGGAAGATGGAGTTGTCACCTGTTGGGGGGAAGGGTGGCTTACTCTATCACTTTTGGGACCCAGTGCATATCTGTCAGAACTCCTCAGTCAATGAGCTGAGAATAAGAGCTGAGGCTGCTGAATACAGGAAGGGACATCAGAGAGGTCAGGAGGGTCAGAGGAGCATACAGAAATAAGAGTAGTCAGACAGACTTCAAGGACTGGGAGCACAGAGCAACCATGTCAAGAGCAAACTTGAGGGTGGCAGAAGAGCCCATGGTATCCAGGCTTCTAAGTGCTGTCTCAGGGACAGGGGTGAGGTATGCAACCCCGATGAAAGATCAGACATGGGCAGTAAATAGCAGGAAGATGTGCTGTATGTAGCCAAGGTAGAGCATGGGGGGCAGGGTGGGCCCTGCCAGACAGCAGAAAAGGAAACGGGTTCTCAGAGAAAGGAGACCCCCCCTGGCAGGCTGGGCTGTGGTGCCTCTTTCCACTTATCTCAGCCTGAGAGTCACACTTGCATGGACTTGCACCAAGACAAAGCCCCAGATCTGTGTGGCTGAGATGACACAGATGATGGCTGATGACAGGCTAAGGTGATACGTGGACCGAGTTTGATGATCAGCCATGGGACAAAGAGCAGTTCTATCCTGATGTTTGGGGTTATTATTTTGCTTATTGTTTGGTCTTAGTATAATTCCTCAAGGAAAAGTCTAAATTTGTCCTGTATGACCTGGGGAGCAAGGAGATTCATTCCTACACAACAAGGGTGGGAGACCAGAGTTCTGGAACAGCCAGCTTCTCTGAACTGCCTTGGGTGCACAAGGAGAGGGGCTGCTGTGATAACTGTTCATTCCCTAGCTAGGCAGTTCCTCCTCAGCAATGCATTAGTTATGTATGTGTGGGAACAGATGCACATGCCTGCGTGTGCGTGTGCATGCTATAGATTGTCCAGATCAGGGTTTTAGAGTTTCCAACTGCTAAGTGCATTGTGTTGGAGACTGGGGACTTGTTTCAGATAACCTTGATTGGAGGGTAGGAAGTGAGGGGGACTGGTATTTGGAGAAAGGCAGTGTGGTTTTGGCAGAGCTGCCTCAGAGTTCACATTTGATACAGAGGTGGGAACAGGACCACATCATGCACCTCCACAGAGAATGCAGCTCAGCCCTGGCACCTTGGCCCTGGCAGCTGAGTGAGCTGCCTGGGAGCAACGTCAACATCATGAGGGGCATCATCTTACCTGGAGGCTATACTGATGTTCTCTTAGGGGACTTCAGGATTGCTTGTTGGAGACTATAGTGAACAGATAGGTCTTGATAGCAATTTGTGTCACTCTTCTGGGACTCCCAGGCACACCAACTGGGGGGTTCTTTGCCAAGAGGGCGGATGGGGTCAACAGTGATAATAGAGGGGGCTCTGAGTCATGTTACTTGTTTGTATTGATATGCAGAAAACTGGTATAAATGTTTATAGATATGTGTGTATAGCATGATGTTTATATAATTATACATATATATATATACATATAATATCTGCAGTTGTTAGAATTTTTATCCTATTCATTATTATTATCATCAGTATCATCTTCCTGAGTATGCATTGAAAGTATACCCACAAATGTTAGCATAGGTAACTTCTGGGTGGTAGGGTTAAGGCTAAATATTTCCCAAACTCTTGATACTTTCAGGACTGGCAGAAATGTGTGCAATGAGCATGAAGCTTTCCTACAATCATAAAATACAAAAAGCTACAAAGTAAGTTCCATCCTTCCTTGACTGTCAAGGCCCAGCGGAAGTCTTGACCACTGAGATATCTTCTTTTTGAACTCCTGTACTCCTTCTTGAGCAAACAACTCTCTTGACACTCCATAAGCAATCGAATCACTTGGTATTTCTTCTTCTTTTTACTTGTGATTTCTTGTTATTTAATCTCCTTCATGATGAGGACCACATTTTGTAATAATTCCTTTGCCATAGCAACCACTGATTGGATGTCTCTGATGGGCCAGGCACTGTGCCAGAACTGAAGGGATGAACGTGCAGTCCGTGGACACTTGCTGCTTTGCAAAAGTGTGTTACCGATCTGTGGTAAGTACCTAATTTGAGAGTACATGTTTAGAAAGTTCTTATAGCATCATTGTATTTCATGATGGCAAGAGTCTCTATGATGTTAATAAAAATCAGGGCTTGTATTTTGTGTGTCTTTGCTATTTTTCTTCTTTCTATTAACTTACTTTCCTTGTGTTATACAAATGTATTGATCCATGAGTGACTGACTTGGGGTAAAAGAAAATACTCATCCTTTACCACAGACGGTTTGAAAAGCAGCAGTCTAGGAGCTTTGTGAAGATCATCAGGTGATTTGTTTTCCGCAGCATGTCTATAAAGCAAGAGGCATTGTTCGTGGTTTTGGTGATGTACGTGGAGGCTGATACAAGATAGATAACTTCAGCTAGGCCCCCAAGTAGAAACCTTGGGTTTGGGGCCAGCATTATTCCACTGGCCTTGCATAGTTTACCTCAGCTGTTGATCCACTGGTGTCCAGCACTTGTTTATCTTACTAGGACTTCAGAAATGTTGATTACCTAACCCTGGTGGCTGCTCTTCCCCCCTCCACCCCCAACATGGGCCAATGATGCCTGAGTACCAGCTCAATGGCAGTCTTTACTGCAATCCCTGCAGCAGGGATGGGAGACATCTTGGAGAAGCTTGTCTCTGCAAAGAAGGATACAGTTTCAAGCATGTTAACTGAAGCAGCGTTTGTCTGGAAAACAGAGTAAAACAATACAAAATGTCCATTTGCAGAGAATTGGGTGCCTTCAAGGCCTTGATTGCCATTTCTGGGTCAGGGCTCTTGGAGAGTGTGTGTGTGTGCCTTGAAGGAACTCATCTATAAAATTAGCCGCCCTCCAAATCTGGGTCTCTGATGGCCCCAGTGCCCTCTCTTCTTCCTCTGTTCTTTTTTTCTCGTGGAGTTTGAATTCATTCTCAATGGCTTAGATTAGCCATATGATCATTCCTTTCCCAGGATAAGCTCAGACCCTGTGACCTGAGACCCAATCCTGTGAAAGTTTTATCTAGTCTCAGGCTTATTCTACAGCTAAGGTTTCGCCTCACTGTGAAGCTCATTCCTTGGGGTCATATCAGATGGGATTGTTTACTAGACAAATTTAGTAGGGAGTAGGAAGACTTCAGAATGAAGCCAACTGAAGGAAGCCCAAACAAGCACAAACAGATGGTGTGTGTGTGCGTGTGTGTGTGACCAAAGGATAGTGTTCTGAATGACACAGTGGCCTTTTAGTTTGATCAGAGTTGTCAAGGTCCCCAGAGAGCTACTATCCTGGCTTGGTCATAAAACAGATCTTCGGGTAGTAGGGATGTTCTAAAGTCAAGGAGAGGTGAGTTCTGTGGTTCTCGGGTGTCTGTTCCACTTGGAGCTGGGCCAGCCTTCAGAGGAGGCATCTGGTTTAGGCAAGTCAAGATCACAGGGGCTCTGCTACTCAGCCTCATGCTTAGAATGTAGCTCCAGCACTGAATAGAGCTCCAGCTGTGTCATATAGGAAACTGAGGCAAGTGCTCACACATACAGACTGTGGCTCTCAGGTGGTCATTCCAGGTAACTGTGATTTGTTCAGTGGGGAGGCTTCATAACAATGTAAGAGGAAGCAAGAGTACTTCCACACTCTGACTTGCCAGTAGGTTTGGGCCTATGGTTATAAGACTGCCTTGAGAGTCAGACTGTTTGGGGTCAAAACTTTACTCCCCCAGTTGTTTGCTGAGTACCCTTGGCCAATCCATCTGAACAGCTTCTGCAGCGCATCTCTAACTTATAAAATGGGGATCACAATATAACCTGCATTATTGAGTTGTTTGGAGTATTAAATGTTACTAAGGTGCTCTGAAGTGTGCCTGGTACATAATAGATGCTCAGCAGACATGGAGGCTCAACAAATAGGCAGGTGCCTGACTTCAGCTAGAGGAGTTCAGTGGGAGCAGAAAGTGTAGCTGACCTATACCCAATCTGGTAACTACATAATTTGCAACTCCTTGTGCATGTTCTAGTCCTGCTCTTTTTGCAAGGTCCAAGTGCCCTCCTGCCTACTCAAAGTTACTGCTCCAGCAATTCTGTCTGCCTCCCTGTGCTGTTGATTTCCCCTCCTCCCTGCTGCATACTTCCCTTTAGCACAATACTGTTTCTCCCATCTGAAGTAATTCTTTTCTTGACTCTCTCTTCCCCCACCAGATGCTGGCCAATTTCTTTGCTCCCCTTTGCAGCACCTCCCATTTTCTCTTAAACCTGTCCAAAGCAGGCCCTATCACCCAACCCTCCCAATGAAGCTGCTCTCATCAAGGTCACCAGAGGCCTATGCATTGCTAAATCCAATGGTCAATTCTCACTTCTCTTATCTCATCTGGTGTCAGCGCTTTGAGCATAGTGGACCACTGACTCTCCCTTCATATACCTTGCTTCACATGGCTCCTGGGACACTACATTCTTGGTCTGCAGCACTGGTGGAACTTCTTAGCCTTCTCAGTCAGCGTCTCCTCTTCCCCCTGATCCCTACAGGTCTCTGTCCATGACCTTCTGCTTTTCCTTATGTGCACTCACTCCCTAACTGATCTCATAAAGTGTCATGGCTTTTAAAGGTCTTCATTACATCTTAGGCACAACTTTTCAGCCAAATTCCTGACTTCTATACAACCGAATTCTATACAACTGTCTATTCAATTCACATTGAGTGTCAAAGAGACATCTTAATTCAACATGTCCAGATCTGAATACCTGATCCTCTCCTCCAACTATAAAACCTGTCCCAGCTACAGCCAGTTATCAGTTGACAGCCATTCTATCCTACTCCTTGCTTAGGAAAAACAAACAAACAAACAAAGAAAAACAAAAACAGAACAACCCCCCCCAAAAAAAAAAAAAAAACAAACCCAAAGCAAAACAACCCCACCCCAAACCCTGGAGTCAGTGTTGACTCCTTCCTCTCTGACACTCCACATCCAAACCATCAGGAATTCTGTTAGATCAACCTCAAAATGGATCCAGAAACTGAGCATCTGTCACCATATCTACTGTTACCTGTAGATAATCCAAACCACCATCATCTCTAGCCTGACTTTCAGCAATAACTTCTTACCAGGTGTTCCTGCTCCCACCCTTGCCTGTCTTCACTCTATTCTTAACACAGTAAATAGTCAAAAGATAAGTGAGATTGTGCCGCTCCTCTGCTCAGCCCCCCCCACTATCTCCCTCCTCTACACCAGCCCCCACATTCTACTGCAAACAAGAGCCAAGTTCCTTAAAATGGCCTACTAGCCCCCACATAATGTGGGATTCTTTTAATCTCTGACCTCATCTCCAACTCTTGTCCTTTTTGCTCATTCCACAGCAGCCACACTGGCCTGTCCACCCTTCCTCAAATGTGCTTAAACACTCCTGGGCTTTTGGAGCCTTTGCACTAACTGGTCCTTCTGCCAGGAACGATACTTCCTTTATATATCAGCAAGGTGGACACCCCCAACTTGTTCATGTCTTTCCACCCTGCCTACCCCTTAGGAGAATTTAATGATCCCTTTCTTTCCTGACATTTCCAATCCACCTTTACCCTGTTCTGTGTGAACTTACAACTCCCCCCTGCACCCCTGCCAACCAGAGTAAGTATCACCTTCTTAGGTACTGCCTAATTTGTTATTTAAAATGTTTACCTTTTATTTTCTTTTTTTTTCTCAAAAGAGCTTGTGATTTGTTCATATATGTATCCCAGGTGACTGGAACTGTGACTAGCACAAATAGACCTTTGTAAATGTGTTTCCAATGAGCAAATGGATGAGCTGTTAGACAATCACAACATCCAAAATAACACAGGCCTGGTTATTTTTGAAACCTTTGAAAGGCCAAGAATGAATCCAAGGGCCTCCTTGGTCATAGTTACAGGAGGGGTTTCAGACACTTCTCAAATGTTGCCCACTTTGAGATAACATCTGCAAGGGTGTCATTTGTCACAAGGAACTGAGGCAGAGGTTGACCAGCAAGAACTGGGCCTGATTTTCACCAGCTGCTTATGGGCTCTACCCTCCCCTCCAAACCACCCTGTATGAGCTTTATGTCTGTTAAGTGATGAGCAGTACAAACCTAGAGTCTACTTTCTCTCCCAAAATCTATTCTGCAAGCCCTGGATTGTTCCAGAGCTATTCTTCTATATAGCTTTGACTGAGTTGAGACCTTCCTTTATGCAAGCTCCTCACACAGATTTTCAAAGAAATTCCATTAGCTCTTTGATGTTTGACAGTTTCATGGCTCACAAGCCCTGGAATAACCTGTATATAGGTCTTAGTACATCTTCATAGCAATCACCCTTCTTCACCACCACCACTGCTTTCAAAATCATTTCCTTCAGAACACTGGAATTCTTTGCTTCTGCCAAAGGAAGGAGACAGAGGGATCCTGGCCCCTACCCATCTCACAAGGTAAATGTGAACCCAGGCAGAATCCATATCTTTCATGTCTTTCACCATGTCCATGGTCTGCTCTTCACCTGACTGCTGGGGCCATGGCCACAACACTGGTCTCAAGGAAGACTCACCCATCAGCCTGTCTTCTTGCATGGGCAGATAGCCAACTGCTTGCTTCTTGTATCTTATCCCAGGCACTCTAATCTGCTCAAGGTAGAGTTCCGGTGACCCATTGTACCTTCTGGATTGGAAACAGCATCAGCCAGCAATATTGCAGGCCCAGAAATGTTGCAGTTTGGTTGGTTCACTGTGTGATAACCAGGACCTGGGATCTGAGGATTGATGGCATGCTCAGGGTGGGATGTTTCTGAGCAATGTGTTGTGATGGAGAAGGACACATTTGTCTTGGAAGGAAATATTCATTCTACACACAGCAGCCCTTGAAAGATGCCTAGCAATTGGGGCCACAATAATTCAGGGTAAAGGAATATCCACAGCTAATCCCCAAATGGCTTATTAACCTTATTTTCCCATGCCTCCTCACCCCACCCCAGCATGCTTCTTCTCACTTTTACCCTGGGTTGTGGTGGAGGCTGAAGACAGCGGACTTCCCCAAGGCTGGGTAGAGCCCCAGGTGCCCTGGTGATGCAGTCTGTTGTTTTACTATACTAGTGTGGGCTTCAGACTTGCTTGGCCCTGGCCCTGGCTTCATGTCCAAGGCTGTCACTGGCCAACCAGGTGATCCTAGCAACTTGCTTCTGATATCTGACCCTGAGTTTCCTCCTCCATAAACTTGGCCTGGTGGTGCCTACCTTGCTGGTCTGTTGCAGCAATGTATGAAAACAATGTATGAAAAGAAACATCATAGAGCCTGGCACGACTTAGGCACTCAGGAAATGGCAGCTGCCACTCTTGCTATGCACTGGGGACTTTTGAGCTCTCTATTCCGGAGTCCCCTAAACAACTGGAGTATTCTAGGACCTAGAAACTCAATCTACTTCAGAGGCATTCTGGCAACTGAAACTGCAGCTTTTCCACTCACCGTGTGGAATCTTTTTGGGGATAGGGCCAGCTTAGGTTGCTGACTTAACACAGCAAGAGGTTCCCAGCTTGTGTCCCCTCTGGATACCGCTCAAAGCTCAAAGAATTTATGTAAATGAAACAATGAATATTCTCTTTTTCTCACCACCTTCCAGAAGCTCCTTTCCCTGCCTCTCCCTTGGCCCTGTCATTCTTCTCACAGCCACCGGAAATCCCACCCTTGCTCAGCTTTTGCCTAATCAAATGAAGATTAACTCTTTGCAGTACCAATGTAGTGTGTTGTTGGGGGGATGCAAAGGGGTGGGAGATATACTAAACCTCCAGGCCAAGGGAGGAAGGAGTCTGGGTCATTAATTGCTTCCTTGCTGGGCTAAGGCAGGTCACCCAAGCATCTGTGCCTCCCTGTGGAGCCTCCTGCCTGAGGCCTTCAGGATTCCAGCAGTCATGTCTTTTACAGTGCAGCTTGCAGTATACTCCAACTCTTTCTCCCTTTATACTGGGTACTACTGGTTCTCTGACTGAATGGAGCTTCTTGGCCCACGCATGCCAATAACCAGTTTAGACAATTGGATGATTATTCCCCACCAGAGCCAAAGAAACCATAAATGCAGACAGGTTTTAGAAGGACATTATTTCTTCCCCTGAGCTAGCTGGAGCTTCCTGTGAAACAGGGGTAATCTTACTGACCTGGCAGAGGTAATATGTGGCAAGCTCCTGGTACGGAGGAGATTCTCAATAAATCTTTGCTCTTCAGTCTCTCCCACTTACTAGCTGACTGACCTGAATGAGCCCCTTTTCTATAAAAGGGAGAGAATTGAAAGTCAGCTTTATTCCCCAAAGGATTCAAGGCTGCAGTTGGGGTTACTGAGACCTGTCCCATGGAATTTGCATGTTTTGTTTGAAGACAGAGACCTTGTGAGTGCATTGACAAGCAGACATGGACAGCAGGGTGGTCTATGGAAAAGCACTCTGGATTTGCAGGGACCAGATGTGGGGTCTTGTCCAGGATCTGTCACTTGCCACCCTTGTGGCTCTAGACAGGAGAGTCACTTAGTAATCCGAACCTCAGATTCATACCTTATCTACCTCTGGATGTGGCATTGACAAACAGGGCTCCTCTGGGGCCAGAATCATGCCTTTTCATTTTCTGCAGCCCCAGTTTCTGTCACACTGCCTGAATCATAGAAAGTTCTCACTCTTTTCTTATTTGCTGAATGAATTTGGAGCCGCTGAGGTGTCATAGTTCCCACTTTTGTTTGAAGGCTCCTGTGTCTGCAGGCTAATGTCTATGGGTCCCTGGGCCCAGGGATGTCTATGGGTCCCTGCGGGTCCCAGGTCCTATGGGACCCGGGCTCCAGTGACTTTACCTTGTACACAGCTGGAAATAGGATAAGACTGACTGGAGGTAAAAGAAAGAGGGTACCCCGGCCACTCTTTTCTGTGTGATAGCTGCTCCCTCTGAGCCCCACAAAGCTAGATGAGACACCTCTCCTTGGGGTTCCCTATTAGAGGACTTAGTTCACACAGTGTTTAGCTCTAAGGGTAGATGTGGTTGGTTTTTGGGGTGGCCAGAACATCTCATCCATGTTCTTTGCCTATAGCTGAAAAGAATGTGAAGGATGACTCCTACAATCTCCAGACTTGCTGCAGGGTGAGGTATAGGATTCAGAACTCCCTGGAGATAGAATAGACTGGAAGAGCATTGAGCTCCTTGGTACAATGAAGTGAGAAAGTGTGAAAGCTCCTGGATGTAGGCGGAAACTTGATAACACGTGCTTAGTGCACCATGGGCCACCATGCCTGGTAGCCCTCTAGACTTTCTACTCTGGCTGAAGGAGAGAGTCAAAGTGCTAACTCTGCTCCCCTCTCACCCCAAGATGCATACAACTCCCCCTCCACACACACACACACTTTTAAAACAACTGGCACACCTTAACAAATTGTAGTGTTTGAGATAAATGCCGGGTTACCTTTCAGAATTGCCACAGGTCGAGTCTTCTCTCTGACTTATCCAAGAGGCTCTGCTTGTTTGCCTTTTAAAATTATTATTCCAGGATCCTCATTACTATTAACCATCTTTGTTCTCATTAAAATCAGCCATAGCTCCCACCCCTTGAGGCTCCAGCTTCTGCTCACCTCTTTCCCACCTTATTTCTTCTTCTCGACTTTCCCCTTGACATAACCTTAATCGTTCAGTGGAGAATTTGTTTTTTTCCCTAATTCCACACTGCCTTTAGTGCCTCCATAGTTACTCCCTTCTCCATCTTCAACAGTATTTTCAGACCTCAGGTTGTCATCTCACCAAGAATTTTCTGACAGTCCCATCTCTTTAATTTCCGTAGTACCCCACAATATCCTTTTTCCTGCAACCAGCCCTCTCTCCCCTGCCCTCCTCTCAAGCTGATTTAAGTGTATTTTCTATTTCTACCATACCCTGTGATATCCCCTTCCCTTTGCCAATGCCCCCTCCCTCTAAGCTGGGTTGGGTATCCAAAAATACCTGATACACAGTATTTTCACAGAATGCTTTGCTGCCCCTTTCCAAATCCCCCCAAACTTGTTTAAGCATCTCTTGGGTTCTTATAGAATCCTGTGATGTTCCCTCTTTCCCATCCCACCCTCAAGACAGGTCACATACGTGTTTCTACATTTTTTATGCTATGCCATACTCACTCCCTGTTGCAGTATTTACCACACTGCCAGTCTACATATTTGTCTCTCCTGTGTAATCTAGAACATTCTTTAGAACTGAGGGCTGTGTGCCACGGAGTATCCCTGGAACCTAGACTGATGCCTCACATATAACTGGTGATCAAAAAAGGAACAAGGTGTCCTTGTCATTATGCTTTTATTCTTTTTTCTTATATGGCAGAGTAAGTAAAGTCATGTTAGCTGTTAGTTTTCTTTACACAACAGGAGAAACAAAGGTTTCAGAAATGTCAGACATAAAAGAACTCCCCATCCTTCTCTTACATTAGTGGTTATTTCAAACTTTCAAGAATAGCCTACTTCAATGATATAAAATATGTATCAGATCACAGACTATGATGGACTCATTTTACAATGTCAGCAAAACTGTTACACTAAATCTCAGTGACAGAAAAAAGAAAACAAATATCTTTTCTGCACTCATATTTTAATCATAATTTGACCTTAATCAGCACTATATTAAAATGTATAGTCATACAATATCCATAGCAAACGCTCTATATTGCAGTTAAACAATTAGCACTCATCACAACTACCCAATGCCCCCCTTTTCCCATCATATTCAACTCAGGACCCAGCTAATCTACTTCTTGGGGTACCTTTGCTATTTCCAACCCTCCTCAAGGGTCTGCCCCAGATTTCCCTAAGGTGTGCTGTAACCCCTAGCACCTGAATTGAGGATAGCCTCAACTTCTGCATCATCCTCGGAATCCCAATCATAATTACATGGCCAGTCCTTGGAGCATCGGTTACGCACCCTTGCCACAAAATGCATGACTTTCAGCTTGCTGGATTCCACGTGTGCTCTAGGTCCCCAGAAGAACTCATACTCCACGGGACTGCTACGCGGCACCGGCTTATAAATCAGGTACCCTCTGCGCACAAACTCCTCTGTGACGACCTTCTTTGGATCTCCAAAGATGCTGTGCTGCCGGCCAGGCTGCATCCCCAACTTCCCAAGCACTTTCCAGACCAGGGCCTCCTTGGCGCTGTTGCCCATGATGAAGATGAGAGCTAATATGGACATCAGGAGACTTTTCTTGGTGCCTTGAAATTTGCTCCGGGCTACCGAGGGCTTTTGCACTTGAGCAGTGCTGGAGGCTTCCTCAGGGGTGGTGGAGGCCTCCTCCGGAGTGCTAGGATCTTCCTCAGGGCCACTCAGGTCGTCCTCCGGGGTACTTGGGGCCAGAGAAGAGGCCATTGGCGTCTCAGAAGCCTCTGAGGCCTGGATCTTACGGTTATTGCGGTTCTCTTTTGCGGCCCTTGCGTTACGGCGGCGCCGACTCTTCCGACCCCGAGGCATTTCTCCTACTATGGGCGCGTGAGCCTATTGCGATTCTAGGTAAAGATGCCTGCAACTTCTGCAGAAAGCAACTACCTCTATCCTAAGAAGCGGCTGCCGCTGAAGCCAGCAAAGTCAGTAGTTTTTGTAGCAACAAACCAGACGTTCTCAGCGAGAGAGCTCACTCCCAGTGAAGCTGAAATGCATTAACCACCGCCATCTGCACTCGCTCCCGCCCCAAGCGCGCGCGAATGCTCTGCAGGGCTGACTCCGCCTTTTCTGCCACGCACTCGGAACTCCAAAGAGGAAGTGGGCGTCTCCTCCACCCAAATTTCCGCTGTCAGATAGGAAAAAAAAAGCTCTACGAAGCAGGGGAAGCAGGGGTGGGATTAGGGCAGAGAGGACAGCTAGAGATTGGCAAAGGCAGGTGAATACACGGGAAAAATGAATAGTATAGGATTTCTGTGTTTTTCAGTTTGATACAATATTTGCTTGCGGGTATGGGGAAGGAATGTGTCTCTAATACATTCTCCCAGAATGCTGGATGTACATGTATGTGTGTCAAGGGATTGTGGGGGAGGGTGTGGGGGAATGGAGTTGAGGAGTGTGTTTCTGGAGGTACCAGTGGTCTCAGTTATCCTTTCCTGTCTTGGCTTACAAGGCACATTAATTCACCATCCTTGTTCTCAGAAATAGTATATGTGTATACTAATTGATTCGTGGACTCATCTAGCACCCAGATAAGCTGCTTAGGGCTGAATTGCTGGGTGATGAGGGGAGGTGGGGCTGCAAAAGCAGTGAACAGTGTGCAAGAAGTGCAGAACCTTTAAAATGTTCTATATTCACAGGATTTTTAAGCAGGGCACTGACTGGATCAGGCTTGCATTTGCAGAGGTTCACAGAGGCTGTACAGACTGTTCTCTGGCAGGTCACTTAGGAAGCAATTGAAATAAATAAGAAGCAAGAGGATAAGAAAGTGAGCCTTAAGGCAGTTGCCATGGGGATGGGGAGGCAGAAAGGCATTTTAAGGGTGATCATGGACAAGCTTTAAGGACTGATTAGGTAGAAGAGGGGTATGGGGAGAGGGTGGTGGAAGTGCAGGTTGGTTCTGAGGTTCTAGGCTCCCATCTACCTGAATGCCCGATTTATTTTTGGTTCTTTCATTCATCTGGTAATCCAGATGTAATTTGGAACATACTCTGAACTTTATCCACTCTGGGTCTTTGCTCACTAGTTCCTCTGTCTGAACTGCTTTTCCTCTCATCCCCAACTATCTAAATTCCATCTTCCTACTCACAGGCCTCTTCCTCCCTGAAGCTTGTCTTGCTGGATGAATAGTGAGTCCATGTTCATTCCCTTGAGGGAAGAGTTTCTATAGCAAGCACTCTGTATCTTTCTTATGTCATTCCAAATATACTATTTTGCATAAGGCACTTCACCTCTCTGAGGCTTTGTTTCCTCATCTATAATGTGTGGTTAATTAAGTGCTATCCTTATAGGGATGTGAGAATTAAATTAGATAACAAATGAAAAGCACTTGTCACAAAGGAAGCACAGCCTTTGCCTCTCAGGTGTTTCAAGCAGTGTGTGAGAGTGGCATTTAATAAATGCATGTTGAAGGAATACATGGTGGAAAAGATTCTGCACGTGTGTTTAGCCAAACTTGTTAAAAGCAAGCAAATACTTTATACCTTTTTGTCTGGAAGAGATTATATGCTTGCTTGACAGAACCCCATATTGTAACCCCATTGAGGGAAGGGGCCCTGTCTAGCCTCTTGATGTACCCCAGACCTCGATGGAGTTTATGGAACAGGATATGGCTACACCTAGTGAGTAAGTGCTGGGGTGGGGCAGTGCGTCCCATTTAGAAAGCAGAATTGCCAGCTGAATTGCACCCAACGAGGCCCAGTCCTCTGGACATGTGTAGAAAGGGGATGCCTGGTATAGAGTAAAAAGCATTGAACTCAAACCTAGGAACATGACTTCTGGCCCAGCCTGTGTTGCTTATAAGCTCTTTGACTTTGATGAGTTCACCTACCATCTTTGTCCCATGATTTGTTCTCTGTACAAACAGGAAAAGGCCAATCTCTCCAGCCTTGTCTGCCAGGCTGTTGTCAGGCTCTTTGGATATCCAACAGTACATACCAGTGACCCTGGATGAAAGCAGGTTCCTCGAAGTTCAGGGTTTTTTTTCTTTTCTCTTTTGTTTGTTTTATGTTTGCTGTTTATGAATCTGCCTAGAGGATTGCAAAATCACCTGTATTTTTTCAAATAGTTTCTCCATTCTGATGGGATTTTATGGGAATATAATCCAGCAAATTAATTATCTTCCCAACAGTCACTTTCTCTCTGAAACTTTCTTTCAGAGCCTACCAAGGCTTCCTGTTGGGTAGGCCTGGCCATAAACTAATTTGGAGCAGTGTATGCTTACTGCTGCATTGCCTTCTGCCTACCAACCAAAGGAGGAGGGGCATTTCTCTGTCTTGGGCTTCATCTGAGTGAACCTTTGCTCCACTCCACAACAAGGACAGGGCAGCTCCCCATAGCACCCTGGGTAGATCAGACCCTACCTGAAGCAATGTATAAGCTAGGGCTGTGGCTTCCAACCAGTTTCCTCAATGGAGTATTCAGGAACAGGGTTTAGTCTGTGAGGTGCACTCAATATTCACAAAAGCTTATCAGAAATCACATTTATGTAAGACAGGCCACAGAATTTGTTAGTCAATAAACACAGTGTATTACATAGCCAGAATATCACCAGGCATGGTTTTAACAGAAGGAAATAATTAAACCATGTCTTGGGATATTGTGGACCACAGGTTTGTTTGGAGTAAATAGCACGTGACAAAGGAAGGGCAACTCACTTGTGAGGCACTACAAGTATAAAGAGAGGAGGGAAGCTAACATTGTTGTGGTAGGCTATGTGCCTAAACCACCTCCAAACTGAAATCTTTACAAGAACCTCAATTACCAATGAAGCTAGAGAAAGGTTAGCTCTCTTGCCCAAGACCATAGCATTGCTGGTGAATGTCAGTATTTGGGCCTGTATCTTCAGATTTCCAAGCCTTGGCTTCTGCCATCACACAATTTGCAGCTGCTTCAGTTCAGTGTACTTTTAGTAGTTCAAGAGTGCTTAGGATGGAAGGCAGTATTCTTGCTCTCTTAGAATAGGAGCATAAGGAAAAGAGATAAGAAAAGGGACAGGTGTGGGGAAGAGCAAAGCAGGGATCCTTAGTCACATTACCAGGTTTTCCATGCCTGGCCTTGCCCCTTCCAAGCTGTGGCAAGTCCAGCATGTTAGTTTACCTTTCTAAGCCTCAGTTTCTCCATCTGCAAATGGGTATGTCACAGTGGTGTTGTAAATATTAGAGGGAAATAACTCATGCAAGATGGGGTAAGCTGAAAAATTCTCCCCAGACTCCAAAGTTGTCCACATCCCTATCCCTAGAACCTGTAAATATGTTACCTTATATGGCAAAAGGTAACTCTGCAGATGTGATTAAGTTAAGGATCTTTGAGTCAATAAAACAAAGAGGCAACCCATGGAATGGAAGAAGATATTTGCAAATGACGCTACAGACAAAGGGCTAATATCGAAGATTTATAAAGAATGCCTCAAACTCAACACACACAAAACAGATAATCACATCAAAAAATGGGCAGAAGGCATGAACAAACATTTCTCCAATGAAGACATACAAATGGCTAATAGACACATGAAAAAATGTTCAGCATCATTAGCCATCCGAGAGATTAAAATCAAAACCACATTGAGATACAACCTTACACCAGTTAGAATGGCCAAAATTAACAAGACAGTAAACAACATGTGTTGGAGAGGATGTGGAGAAAGGGGAACCCTCCTCTTACACTGTTGGTGGGAATGGAAGTTGGTACAGCCACTTTGGAAAACTGTGTGGAGATTCCTTAAGATATTAAGGAATATCTCCCTGGGGTTGGGAGAGGGTGGTGGGGTTACATTATATGTTTAAATAAAAAAGCTTAAAAAATAAAAAAAATAGAACTTCCCTATGACCCTGCAATTGCACTTTTGGGTATTTACCCTAAAGATGCAGATGTAGTGAAAAGAAGGGCCATCTGTTCCCCAATGTTCATAGCAGCAATGGCCACAGTCTCCAAACTGTGGAAAAAACCAAGATGCCCTTCAATGGACAAATGGATAAGGATGATGTAGTCCATATATACTATGGAGTATTATGCCTCCATCAGGAAGGATGAATACCCAACTTTTGTATCAACGTGGATGAGACTGGAAGAGATTATGCTAAGTGAAATAAGTCAAGCAGAAAGAGTCAATTATCATATGGTTTTGTTTATTTGTGGAGCATAAGGACTAACATGGAGGACAGGGGGAGATGGAGAGGAGAAGGGAGTTGGAGGAAATTGGAGGGGAGACAAACCATGAGAGACTGTGGACTCTGAGAAACAAACAGGGTTTGGGAGGGGAGAGGGGTGGGGGGTTCGGTGAGCCTGGTGGTGGTTATTATGGAGGGCGCGTATTGCATGGAGCCCTGGGTGTAGTGCATAAACAATGAATTCTGGAACACTGAAAAGAAATTTTAAAAAAAAGTTAAGGGTCTTTGGATGGGGAGATAATCCTGGAATATTTGGATGGGCTCAAGGTAAATGCAAGAGTCCTCCTTTATAGGAAGGATACATTAGAGTTAAAGTCAGTGAAATCTCTAAGGGTGGAAGCAGAGATCAAAGATGCTACACTGCTGGCTTTGTAGATTGAGGAAGGGAGTATGAGCCAAGGGATGTAGGAGGCCTCTAAAGGCTAGAAAAGACAAGAAAGTGGATCCTCTCCTAGGACCTCCAGGAGGAACACAGATCTGCACATACATTTTACACTTTTGACCTCCAGAACTGCAAAATTGTAAATTTGGTTTTTTTCAGCCACTAAATTTGTGATAGCTTATTACATCAGCAGAAGGAAAGCCATACACAGAGCATATGTGTATCTCATTCATAGGGATATCTAACAAATAAGAACCACTGTTGAGGTGAATTTATTCTATTGCCATATTTTCAGTGAAAATACCGGAAGGGACTGGTGTGGGATATGCTCATCGGATACATTGGCAGCAATTCTTGTGGGTCTTTTACACTGTTCTTCCCTGATATTGTCCCACCCACCCCGGACATTGTCCTGGCTGTGTCCCCAAGCATCCACTGGCATTGCTTTCACTTGGGCAGACATTGCTATAGAGACCTCCTGGTGGTAAGTACTGGGGGCGAGCCAGTTAGGGAAATGCTGGGGTTATTCCATGCTGCTCTTGTTGCTGTACACTAATTCAACTTTTAGTTGCCTGTGGGCCCTGTTCTGGTGCCAACCAGCACCTCCGCAGGGCACGGAGTACTCTTGGGCCAATACCTCCATTTGCAATGACTGTTGTACAGATTGTGGTCCATGGCTTACTCAAACAAGTGAGTCAGTCCCCACCTGCTCTCCCTCACTCAGGGACTCCTTGCTATTTCTGGCCTACTAATGATTCCTTTGAGTCATTTCACAGTGCAGGTATGGACTTATTTTACAATTTTCAAGAATTAAGCTTTTTCAAAGAAGTCTATAGTCCTACCATAGTGAAACAAAAAACATGTGATTTCTTTTGGGTTTATTGGCTGGGTTTTAGGAAGAAATATCTTTACTGCAAATCAACCTCAAGCATAGGGATATGAATAAAGATTAATGTTACAAACACCTGTAGAACCCATGCCCCCCTATCCCAAATTTAAAAATTAGGTCCTATTTTGGCCTATCCTTTACATTACAGATAATGAAAACCCTCTGTTTACCTCTTCCCAGACCCACATGGCTCTTTCTTCCTCAGTGGGGCCCAGCTATCATGAATTCAGTAGTTTTTTTCCTTCAAATTTTTATTTAAATTCTAATTAGTTAGCACAAAGTGTAATATTGGAGTTTCAGGAATAGAATTTAGTGATTCATGACTTACATATAGCGCCCAGGGCTAATCATCCCAAGTGACCTCCTTAATACACCTCACTCATTTATCCCATCCCCCACCCACCTAGATCCATCAACCCTCAGTTTCTTCTCTATCCTTAAGAGTCTCTTATGGTTTGCGTCCCTCTCTCTCTTTTTTCTTCCTTTCCACATGTTCATCTTGTTTCTTAAGTTCCACATGTTCATCTTGTTTCTTAAGTTCCACATATGAGTGAAATCATGTGGTATCTGTCTCTCTGACTGACTTATTTCACATGGCATAATACATTCTAGCCCTATCCACATCTTGCAAATGGCAATATTTCATTCTTTTTGGTGGCTGAATAATATTCCATTGTATATTCCACTGCCTCTTCTTTATCCATTTGTCAGTCAGTGGACATATGGGCTGTTTCCATAGTTTGGCTATTGTTCCATAGTTTGGCTATAATATGGCCATAATATGGCTATTGTTGATAATGCTGCTGTAAATATTGTGGTGCATTTATCCCTTTGAATCTGTATTTTTGTATCCTTTGGGTAAATACCTTAGTACTGCAATTGCTGGGTCATAGGCTAGTTCTATTTTCTAACTTGTTGAGAAATCTCCATACTGTTTTCCATAGTCTCTGCACCACTTTGCATCCCAAACAATAGTGGAAGCGGGTTCCTCTTTCCCAGCATCTAGCCAATATCTGTTGTTTCCTTTTGTTCATTTAGCCATTTGGACAAGTGTGAGGTGGTATCTCAGTGTGATTTTTTTCATTTAAATTAAATTTAGTTAACATATAGTGTATTATTAGTTTCAGGGATAGAATTTAGTGATTCATTAGTTGTATATTACAGCCAGTGCTCATTACAACAAGTACCCTCCTTAAATGAGCATTGCCCAGTTACCTCATCCCCCCACACACCTCCCCTCCAGCAACCCTCAGTTTGTTTACTAGAGTTAAGAGTCTCTAATGTTTGGCTCCCTCTCAATTTTCATCTTATTTTCTTTTCCCTTCCTTTCCTCTATGTTCATTTGTTTAGTTTCTTAAATTACATATATAAGTGAAATCATGTGGTATTTGTCTTTCTCTGACTGACTTATTTTGCATGGCATAATACACTCTAGCTCATCCACATTGTCACTGATGGCAGCATTTCACTCTTTTTGATGTCTGAGTGATGTTCAATCGTGTGTGTGTGTGTCTTCTTTCAGTTTTGTTGATTGTTTCCTTTGCTATGCAAAGCTTTTTATCTTTATGAGGTCCCAATAGTTCATTTTTGCTTTTTCTCCCCCCTTGCCATTGGAAACAGGTCTAGCAAGAAGTTGCTGTGGCAAAGGTCAAAGTGGTTGTTGCCTACTTTCTCTTCTAGGATTTTGATGGTTTCCTGTCTTACATTTAGGTCTTTCATCTGTTTTTTTAAAAGATTTTATTAATTTATTTGTCAGAGAAAGAGAGATAGAATGAGCACAAGCAAAGGGAGTGGCAGATGGGGGAGAAGCAGACTCCCCGCCGAGCAAGGAGCCACACATGGGGCTGGATCCCAGACCCTAGGATCATGACCTGAGTTGAAGGCAGATGCTTAACTAACTGAGCCACCTAGGGGCCCCTGTTTTGAGTTTATTATTGTGATTTTTATATTTATCAAATATAAAAATACATAAATATATACTGTATAAAATATTTTTATATTTGTATGGTGTAAGGAACTGTTCCAAGTTCACTTTTCTGCATGTTGCTGTCCAGTTTTCTGAACGCTATTTGTGGAAGAAACTGTCTTTTTTCCACTGGATGTTCTTCCTGCTTTGTCAGAGATTTGTTCACCATAGAGTTGTGGGTCCATTTCTGGATTTTCTATTCTCCTCAAGTGATCAGTGTGTGTGTGTGTCTTTGTGCTAGTACCATGCTGTCTTGATGACTACAGCTTAGTAATATAGCTTGAAGTCCAGAATCATGATGCATCCAGCTTTCCTCTTCTTTTTTAGTATTTCTTTAGCTATTTGAGGTCTTTTCTGGTTTCATACAAATTTTAAGGATTGTTTGTTCTATCTCTATGAAAAATGCTGCTATTATTTTGATAGGGATTGCATTAAACCTGTAGATTGCTTAGGATAGTATAGACATTTTAGCAATGATTTTTTTCTTACAATCCATGAGCATGGACTAGTTTTCCTTTTCTTAATGTCCTCTTCAATTTCTTTCATGTGTATTCTATAGTTTTCAGAGTACAGATGTTTGACCTCTTTGGTTAGATTTATTCCTAAGTATCTTACTGTTTTCGGTGCAATTGTAAGTGGGATATATTTCTTGATTTCTTTTTCTTCTGCTTCATTATTATTGTATAGAAATACAAAAGATTTCTATACATTGATTTTAAATCTTGCAACTTTGCTGAATTCATATATTAGTTCTACATATTTTTGGTAGAATCCTTTGAGTTTCCTACGTAGAGTATCATGTCCTCTGCAAATATTGAAAGTCTGAATTCTTCCTTGCCTTTTTAATTCTTTTTGCTGTCTAATCACTGAGGCTAATACTTTCAGTATTATGTTAAATAGGAATAGTGAGAATGGACATCCCTGTCTTGTTCCTGACCATAGAGAAAAAGCTCTCAGTTTTTTTCCTTAATGAGGATGGTATTAGCAGTTGCTGTTTTATATATGGTTTTTATGATGTTGAAGTTCCATCTAACCCTATATTGTAGAGGGTTTATCAAGGGGTACTGCATTTTGTCAAATACTTTTTCTCTAACTATTGAGATGATCATATGGTACTAATTCTTTATTTTTTTTAAATATGGTGCATCATGTTGATTGATTTACAGATACTGAACTAACTCTGTAGCTCAGGAATAAATCCTCCTTGATTGTGATGAATATTTCTTTTACTGTACTGTTGGATTTGCTTAGCTAGTATTTTGTTGAGAATTTTTGTATCCATGTTCATCAGGGATATTGGCCTGCAATTCTCCTTTCAGTGGGGTCTTTGTCTGGTTTTAGGATCAAGGTAATGCTAGCCTCATAGAAGGATTTTGGAAGTTTTCCTTCCATTTCTATTTTTTGGAACAGTTTGAGAAGAGTAGTTATTAAGTCTTCTGTAAATGTTTGGTAGAATTCCCCTGGGAAGCCATGTGGCCCTGGACTTCTGTTTGTTGGGAGACTTTTGATTATTGATTCAATTTCTTTGCTGGCTATGGATTTATTCAAATTTTCTATTTCCTCCTGTTTCAGTTTTGGTAGTTTGTATGTTTCTAGGAACCTATGCATTTCTTCCAGATGGCCCAGTTTGTTGGCATGTAATTTTTCATAATGTTCTCATGATTGTTTGTATTTCTATGGTGTTGGTTTTGATCTCTCCTCTTTCTTTTTTATTTTATTTATTTCAGCCCTTTCTCTTTTCTTTTTGATAAGTCTGGCTAGATGTTTATCAATTTTATTAATTCTTTCAAAAAACCAGCTCTTAGTTTCATTAATCTTTTCTACTGTGTTTTGTTTGTTTGTTTTGTTTTGTTTTGTTACCATAACATTTATTTCTGCTCTAATCCTTATTATTTCCCTCTTCTGGTGCCTTTAGGTTTTATTTGCTGTTCTTTTTTCTGGCTCCTTTACATGTAAGGTTAGGTTATATATTTAATGCTTTTCTTACTTCTTGAGGTAGGTCTGTATTACAGTATACTTCATTTTCATTTGCTTCTTTGTACTTTTTTTTCTGTAATTTCCTGGCTGACCCATTCATTTTTCAGTAGGATATTCTTTAACCTCGATGTATTGGTTGCCTTTCAATTTTTTTCTTGTGGTTAACTTCATGTTTCCAACATTGTGGTCTGAAAATATGCATGATATAATCTCAATCTTTTTGTACTTGCTGAGGCCTGATTCATGACCCACTATGAGATCTAATCTAGAGAATGCTCTATGTGCAGTATTTTGGTGCTTTACAATGAAATGTTTTAAGGAGAACTATTAAGTCCATCTGGTCCCATGTGTCAATCAAAGTCATTGTTTTCTTTGTTGATTTTCTGCTTAGACGGTCTGTTCATTGCTATAAATAGGGTATTAAATTGTCCTACTATTATTGTATTATCATCCATGAGTTTCTTTTTGTTTGCTATTAATCACTTTATATATGTGAATGCTCCTAATTTGAGGACATAAATGTTTACAATTGTTAGATCTTTTTGAGGGATAGACCCGTTAATTATGATACAGTGACCTTCTTAATCTCTTGTTATAAACTTAGGTTTAAAATCTTGTTTGTCTGATAGAAGTATGGATAGTCTGGCTTTCTTGTGATGTCCATTAGCATGATATATGATTCTCCATTCCCTCACTTTCAGTCTGCAGGAGTCTTTAGGTCTAAAATGAGTCTCTTGTAAGCAGCATATAGATAGTCTTGCTTTTTTATCCATTCTGGTACCCTATGTGTTTTGTTTGAAACACTTAGCCCATTTGCATTCAGAATGATTACTGAAAGATATTAATTTAGTTCTATTGTGTTACCTGTAGAGTTGTTGTTTATGGTGATGTTCTCTGTTCCTGTTTTCGTTGCTTTTGGTCTTTCTTTCCCACTGGAAGAGTCCCCATGAATATTTCTTGCAGGGCTGATTTAATGGTCATGATCTCCTTTAGTTTTTGTTTGGTAATCTCTTTATCCCTTCTATTCTGAATGATAGCATTGCTGCATAGAATATTCTTGGCTGCAGGCGTTTTCCATTCATCACGTTGAGTATATCATGACACTCCTTTCTGGTTTGCCACATTTCTGTTTAGATAACTACCACTAGCTTTATGAGACTTCTTCTGTCTCACTGTTTTTAACATTTTTTTCTTTATAACTATATTTTGCAAATTTCATTACAATATTTCTTGGTGTTGGCCTGTTTTGTTGATTTTGATGCGAGTTCTTTGTCCTTCCTGAATCTGGATGTGTGTTTCCTTCCCCAGATTAGGGAAAATTTCAGTTTTGATTTCCTCAAATAAGTATTCTGCCCTCTTTTCTCTCTCTTCTGGGACTCCTACACTATGAATGTTATTGCATTTGAAGATGTCACTGAGTTCCCTAAGACTATTCTCATGGCCCATAATTCTTTCTCTCTTTTGTTTCTCCTCATTATTTTCCATATTTAGTCTTTTATATCACACATTCATTCCACTTCTTATTCTATTCTCTTGTTTTTGCATCCAGTCTGTTTAGAATCTCAATTATTGTATTTTTCATTTCTGATTGATCTTTCTTTTTTAACTCTTTTATCTCTGTGCTAAGAGGTTCCCTGAATTCTTCCATTCCTTTCTGAAGCCCTGATAGTATCGTTATGATTGTCGCTTTAAATTCTCCATCAGTTATGTTATTTATACGTTTCATTTAGTTCTCTGGTCATGAACTTATCTGGTTTTTATCATTTGGGCTAAATTATTCCAACTTGGCATTTTGTCTAAGTTTCTGTCTTGTTCTACATGTTAGAAAATTCCATTATGGGGGTGCCTGGGTGGCTCAGTGGATTAAGCCACTGCCTCGGCTCAGGTCATGATTTCAGGTCCTGGGATCAAGCCCCACATCAGGCTCTCTGCTCAGCAGGGAGCCTGCTTCCCCCTCTCTCTGCCTGACTCTCTGCCTACTTGTGATCCCTCTCTCTTTCTGTCAAATAAAAAAATAAATAAAATCTTTAAAAAAAAGTCCATTATGTTTCCTGCTAGTTATTTTATGAAGAAGAAGTCAAATAGTATCCAAATCATCGCAATTCAGGGCTTGTCTCTGGTGTGTGCTGTGTGTGTAATGCCATTGTGTTTTGCTGCTCCATGCTTCATGCCATTTGTCTGCAGAGGCTCTCTTTGCCAGCAGTGGGCAGTGTTTGATGTTTGGCTAGAATGTGGTGAGTTTTAACTAGGTGTGCTCTGGTCTGCTTGTTAAATGAGACCTGGTACTACTTCCACTAGAAATGAAGACTTGCAGAACTCTGGTCAAGAGTAGAGTGTGGACAGGGCTTTCTTCTGGTCTTCTGTTGAAGGGGCCCACCATGCTGGGACTGAGTCAAGCTTAACAATGAGGGGAAGTCCTGACCAAGTGCAGGGCATGGGTCCTGGTGTAAGCATGTTAGGCGCCTGTGTGGCACTGTGATGCTTCCCACAGGTGACTCTGTGTTTATATTGAGGGGCAGGAAAGGGATATGTGTCAGCCATCTCCTTTATACCCATGGAAGCATCTCTATGAATGCTGCATCTCAGGGAAACCCTTCTAAGAAACCAAATAATCTGTCCCTTGTGTGTAACACACATTTTTTCAAATTGCCATTTCTACACCGTCTGCCTCCAGATTCTTTACCTGTTTTCTCTCTAAGAGCAGCACGGTGAGTTTCTGGGCTCTATCCCAGCTGAGTCTGCTAAATTTTAAAACCTCAGGCTTTAAGGTTCTTGGGTAGCTCAGTTGGTTAAGCAACTGCCTTCAGCTCAGTTCATGATCCCGGAGTCATGGGATCGAGTCCCACATCAGGCTCCCAGCAACATGGGGAGTCTGCTTCTCCCTCTGACCTCCCTTCTCATGATCTCTCTCACTCTGTCTCTCTCTCTCAAATAAATAAATAAAATCATAAAAACAAAAAACAAACAAACAAACAAACAAAAACCCTCCAGGCTTTAGGGATGTGGTGTGGGCAAGGGTTTGTGCTCATCTTCTGCGGGAGGGGACTGCCATGCTGGGACTGAAGCAAATTTTATGAAGAAGGGCAGTTGTGCCAGAGCATGGGGAAGGTGGGATTTGATGTAAGCAAGACGGGCAGCCTATGTAGCACTGTGCTGCTTCCTGCAGATGACTCTGTGTTTAGGCTGAGGGTCTACGGACTGAAATGGCTCTGACCAACTTCTTTATCCCCAGAGTCATATCTCTGATTGTTGCCTCTCAGGGAAGCACTGAAAGGAGGGTGATAATATTTCCACTGTGTGCCCCAGGTATTCTTCATATTGCTGTTTCCATACCTCTGTGCCCAGGTTGTTTGCCTGCTTTCTCACCAGGAGTAGGGCAGTGCCCTCAAAGCTGTATCACAGGGAGATAGGCAGACCATTTAAACTCCAGGGTTTAAGCCCCACTGTTTGCAAGAACAGGAAAATCAGTCCCTTTTGTTTTCCCAGCCAATGACTTTGGGGAAATTATCTCTTTGTGTGTTTTCATGTCATTCTCTCTCCTTCAACTTTCTTTCTTTACTGTGTGTGTATTATATTAGTCACCATATAGTACACCATTAGTATTTGATGTAGTGTTTCATGATTCACTGTTTGCATATAACACCCAGTGTTCCATGCAATCTGTGCCCTCCTTAATACCCATCACCAGACTCACCTTATAATAAAACCAGATAGGCATCACAAAAAAAAGAGAACTGCAGGCCAATGTATCTGATGAATATAGAAGCAAAAATTCTCAAAAATATTTCTCAATAGACTACTAGGAAACAAAATTCAATAATACATTAAAAAACAATTCACCATGATCAAGTGGTATTTACTCCTGTGTTGCAAGGGTGGTTCAATATTCACAAAGCATTCAATGTGATACATCATATGAATATGAAAAAGGATAAGACCCATATGATCATTCCATAGATGCAGAAAAAGCATATGAAAATGCACAACGCACATTCATGATAAACACCCTCAATGAAGTAAGTTTAGAACGAACATACTGCAAAATAATAAATACCATTTATGAAAAACACTCTTTGAACATCATCAATGGGGAAAAAGTGAGAGCTTTTCCCTTAAGGTCAGACCAAGGCAGGTATATCCACTATCACAACTTTTATTCAACATAGTACTGGAAGTCCTAGCCATAGTTATCAGACAACAAAAAGTAATTTTAAAAAATCCAAATTAGCAAGAAGTAAAACTTTCACTATTTACAGATAGCATGATACTGCGCATATAAAACCTGAAAGACTCCATCAAAACACTGCTAGAGGGGCACCTGGGTGGTTCAGTCAGTTAAGCGGCTGCCTTTGGCTCAGGTTATGAGCTCAGGGTCCTGGGGATCAAGCCCTGCATGGGGCTCTATGCTCAGCAGGGAGCTTGCTTCTCCTTCTCTCTTTGCTCCTCCTCCAGCTTGTGTTCTCTCTCTCTTTCTCTCTCTCTCTTTCTCTTTTTCCGTCTTTCAAATAAATAAAATCTTTAAAAAAATGTTAGATCTGATAAACAAATTCAGTAAAGTTGCAGGACACAATCAACATACAAAAATCATTGCATTTCTATACAGCAATAACAAAACAGCACAAATAAAAATTAAAGAATGAATCCCATTTACAACTGCACCAAAACAATAAGATACCTAGGAATAAACCAAACCAAAGAGATGAAATCCCTGTACTCTGAAAACCATAAAACACTGATAAAAGAAATTGAAAATAATGCAAAAAAATGGAAAGCAGATCCATGTTTCTGGATTAGAAGAACAAATATTATTAAAATGTCTATATTACTCAAAGCAATCTACACATTTAATGAAATACCTATTAAAATTCTAACAGCATTTTTCAGAGAGCCAGAACAAACAATCCTAAAATTGGCATGGAACCACAAAAGACCCCAAATAGCAAAAGCTACCTTGAGAAAGAAAAACAAAGTGGAAGGCATCACAGTTCTGGACCTCAAATTATATTACAAAGCTATAGTAACCAAAACTACAATGAAATAACACCTCACAAATGTCAGAATGGCTAAAATTAACAACATAGGAAACAATAGATGTTGTCATGGATGGAGAGAAAGGGGAACCCTCTTACACTGTTGGTGGGAATGCAAACTGATGCAGCCATTCTGGAAAACAGTATGGAGGAGGTTACTCAAAAAATAAAAATAGACCTACCCTATGATACAGCAATTGCAGTACTAGGTATTTACCCAATAGATACAAAAGTACTGATGTGAAGGTATGCATAAACCCTAATGTTTATAGCAGCATTATCTCCAATAGTCAGATTTTGGAAATAGCCCAAGATCGATGAATGGATAAGGAAGTAATGGCAAATATATGCAATAGAATATTATTCAGCCATAACAAAGAAGGAAATCTTGCCATTTTCAACAACATGGATGGAGTTAGAGAGTCTGATGTTAAGTGAAATAAGTCAGTCAGAGAAGGACAAATACTACATGATTTTACTTATATGTGGAACTTAAGCAACAAAACAAAGAAGTAAAAGGACAACAATGATAGAGCCAAATCAAGAAACTGAGGTATAGAGAAGAAGACTCTGAGGTATAGAGAAGAAACTGATGGTTATCACAATGGAGGTAGGTGGGAGGATGGGTGAAATAGGTGATGTGGATTAAGTAGTGTACTTATGATGAGCATTGGGTGTTGTATGGAAGTGTTGAATCACTATATTTTATACCTGCAACTAATATTACACTGTATGTTAACCACTTGGCGTTAAAACAAAACTTTTTAAAAATTGGGCAAAAGGCACAAACAAACATTTCCCCAAAGAAGACATATAGACAGCCAATAGGCATGAAAAGATGCTCAATATGACTCATCATCAGAGAAATGTAGATAAAAAATATGATGAGATTTTACCTTACCTGTCAGAATGGCTAAAATCAAAGGCAAAACAAATAATAAATGTTGGCAAAGATGTGGAGAAAAAGGAACCCTCATCCACTGTTGGTTTTGAATGCAAACTTTCACAGACATTGTGCATAACACTGTGGATGTTCCTCAAAAACCAAAGAAAAAAAATAGACCCAATCTATGTTCTAGCAATCACTCAATTGGGCATTTGCCCCCAAAATACAAAACTGCTAAATCAAAGGGTTACATGCAACCCTATGTTTATAACAGCAATATTTACAATAGCCAAATTAGAGAAACAGCCCAAGTGTCCATAAATACTTGAATGGGTAAGGAAGATGAGGTATATGTGTATACACTGGAATCCTATTCAACCAAAAAAAGAAAAGATCTTTCTATTTGCAAAGACCTGAATGAAGGGATGGGCATTAAGCAGGGCATCTGCTGTGATGAGCACTAGGTGTTCTATTCAACTAACATGTTATTGAACACTACATCTGAAACTAATGATGTACTATATGTTGGCCAGTTTAATTTAAATAACATTTTTAAAAAATCTCATGTAAACAGATGTGAAAATGAAGCCAGGGCAGAAATACCTATATCAGACAAAATGGACATTAAAACAAAGTCTGCAACAAGAGACAAAGAAGAACACTATAGGAAGTTAAGATGGCAGAAGAGTAAGGGACTGTAACTTTGTCTAGTCCCTTGATATAGCTAGATATCAACTCATTCTGAAAACCTCTGAAATCAATTGGAGATCTGAAGAAAGAAATGCTACAATTCCACAAGTAGAAAAGTAACCACTTTGGGGAAGGCAGGAGGTGCAGAGATTTGGATCTGAGATGATATATTTGTGGATATGGCAGAGGGGAGGTAGCCTGCTTAAAGAGTCTACCACAAAGTATTATATGCAGCAGAGTGCAAAACGGGAACTTTTAGAAGTCTACTACAGTGGGGGACTTGCCTGCCTTAAAAGTGCTCAGGTGGCAGAGCAGGGCAGAATCCCACGTGTAACAAAATGGTCTCAGGATCCCCAGGGTCATAAGAAGAATGGAGGTCCCTGAGTGTGGCAGAGTGTGACACAAGAAAGGGGAGGTCACCTGAAAATTGAGTTTAGGTGCTGGCTTTTTGTTCTGTGTTGCTATAAACTGCAAATGCTACATGGTCATATAACTGCTTTCCTAGCAGGGGGCCAGAAAAATGTAGAAGTGCGGTAAGAACACCCTACCACCCCAGGGAGGAACAGTGTGAGTCTGAGCCTCAAGAGCCTGTAAAATTTGGAGATTTGAAACTCAGTTGGGTGTCTGAGATAAAAATGTTCAGTCACATCTGGGTGAACATAGTTCTGACGGAAACCAGGGAGATAAGAGTGCTTGATTGCTTTTCTGTGAAGTCTCACTAAAGAGTGTGGGCTGTGAAATTTGAGTTGCAGAACTAGAGAGTGGGGCACCGCCATATTCATCCTGTTCATTGGTGCTGAAAGCAGCTGAAAAACAGCTGCACATAGTAGAATCCAGAGCTATTTACACAGGGCACTGCTTTCCTGTGCACTGGAGGTACATTTCCAACAGGGGAAGTACACCTAAGAATCAACACAGTAGGTTTCTCCCCCAGAAGACCAACAGGAACAACCAGTGTGCACCAAGTTTACTAATTACAGAGGACTGCAAGACTTCAGCTCATCAGATAAACAGTATATAGCATTCATTGTTTTTAAAAATTCTTTAGTCTTTCAATATTGTTTTTTTGTAATTATCTTATTTAGCCAATTCCTTTAAATGTTTATTTACATATACATTATATATTTTATTTTGTTTCCTCTCATTTTATTTTATAGTATTTTACATTTCTATAAATATAAAGTTTTCTTTCTTATTTTGGGATCTAGTTTCTTGTAAAAAGCAGACCAAAACACACCCTGGATTTAGTTTTTTATTTTGTTTTGTTTTGTTACTTCTTGTTTTTTGTTTGTTTGTTTTGTTTTGCTTTTTGTTTCTTTTTCTGGTTTGTTTTGTTTTGTCTTGTTTTGTTTTCTGTTGTCATTATTGTTATTGTCATTTTTCTCTTTCTTTCTTCTATTCTTTCCTGGACAAAATGATGATACAAAGAAATGCACTCTAAAAAAAAAAAAAAAAGAAAGAAAGAAATGCACCCTAAAAGAAAGAACAGGAGGTAGTACTCACTGCCAGGGATTTAGTCAATATGGATATAAGTAAAATGTCTGAGTTATAATTTAAAACTATTCTAAAGATACCAGCTGATCTTGAAAAAAGCATAGAAGACGCTAGAGAAAGAAATCTCTTCAGGCTGAAATTAATGCTATTACCGAAATGCAGTCCCAGATGAAGGCTATAAAGATGAGGATGAAGAGGTCAAGGATATAGAAGATAAAATCATGGAAACTAAGGAAGCAGAAAAGAAGAGAGATTGACAATTACTGGATCATGAAGGGAGACTTAGATAATTCAATGATTCCATAATGTGAAATAATATCTGGATAATATGGGTCCCAGAAGATGAAAAGAAGGAGAGAGGATCAGAGATTTACGTAAACAAATTATAGCTGAGAACTTCCCTGATATGGGGAAGAAAACAGGCATTCAAATCCAGGAGGGGCAGAGAACCCCATGAAAATCAATAAAAATAGGTCAACAACTCGACATAACAACATAACAACTCAGAGCTTGCATTGCTAAGATAAAGAGAAAATTCTGAAAACAGCTCAAGACAAAAGGTCATCAACCTGCATAAGTAGAAACATAAGGCTGGCAGCAGACCTTTCCACAGAGACATGGCAGGCCAGAAAAGATTGGCATTATATATTCAAGGTGCTGAATGAGAAAAATATGCACCAAGAATACAGAAAAGATGTCGCTCAAAAGGGAAGGAGAGATAAAGAGTTTCCAAGAAATAGAAAAACTAAAGGAATTTATGAACACTAAACCAGCCATGCAAAAACATTAAAGGGGATCCTTTGAGCAGAGAGACAGCCCAAAAGTAACAAAGAACAGAAAGAAACAATGTACAAGAACAGTGATTTTTAAAGGTAATACAATGGTTCAAACTTCATAACTCTCAATAATTTCTCTGAATGTAAATGAACTAAAGGCTCAAGTCAAAAGACATAGGATATTAGAATGGATTAAAAAAAAAAGAACCATTGATATGCTGCTTACAAGAAACTCATTCACAAAGAAACTCCCAGACTGAAAATAAGAGGGTGGAGAACAAGTTATCATGCCAATGGGCATCAAAAGAAATCTGGAGTAGCCATGCTTGTATCAGAAAAACTAGATTTTTAAACCAAAGAGAGTAATAAGTGATTAGGAAGGACACTCTATCATAATAAAAGGGTCTATCCAACAAGAAAATTAAACAACTGTAAATATTTATACCCCTAAATTGGGTGCAGCCAAATATATATACCAATAACAAAATTGAAGAAACTCATTGATAATGATAAAATAATTGTAGGAGACTTTAACATCCCACTCAAAACAATGAACAGATCATCTAAGCAGAAGATTAACAAGGGAAGAAGGACTATTAAAGACACACTGCCCCAGATGGACTTAACATATATATTCAGAGCATTTCATCCTGAAGGGGCAGATTAAACATTCTTCTCCAGCGAACATGGATCATTCTCTAGAATAAATCACATATTGGGTCACAAATCAGATCCCAACTGGTACTAAATGATTGAAATCCTATGATGCACTTTTTCAGACCACATTGTTATAAAACTAGAAGTCAACAAGAAAAAATTTTGAAGGAACTCAAAAACTTGGAGATTAAAAAACATTCTCCTAAAGAATGAATGGGTCAATGAGGAAATTAAAGAAGAATTTAAGAAAATGCATGGAAGCAAATGAAAATGAAAAACACAACAGTTTAGAACCTTTGGGATGCAGCAATGGCAGTCATAAGGGGGAATTTTATAGCAATATAGGTCTTCCTCAAGAACCAAGAAAAGTCTGAAATATACAACCCAACAATACATCTAAAAGAGCTAGGAAAAAAAAAAACAGCAAATAAAGCCTAAATCCAGCAGAAGAGAAATAATAAAGATGAGATCAGAAATCAATAATATAGAAATCAATTAAAAATAAAACAGATAAGCAAAACTAGGAGATGGTTCTTTGAAAGAATAAGATTGATAACCCCCTGGCCAGATTTATCAAAAAGAAAGGAGAAAGGATCCAAATAAATAAAATCATGAATAAAAGAGGAGAAATCACAACCAACACTGAAGAAATACAAATAACTTTAAGATAACATTATGAGCAATTATATGCCAACAAATTAGGCAATCTGGAAGAAATGGATAAATTCTTAGAAACATATAAACTACCAAAATGCAAACGGGAAGAAATAGAAAGCCTGAACATACCCATAACCAGCAAAGAAATTGAATTAATAGTCAAAAATCTCCCAACAAACAGGAGTCCAGGGCTGGATGGCTTCCTAGTGGAATTCTACCAAATATTTAAAGAATAATTAATACCCATTCTTCTGAAATTGTTTCAAAAAATAGAAATAGAAGGAAAACTTCCAAACTCATTGTATGAGTTCAGCATTATCTTGATCCCCAAACCAGGTAATGACCCAACTCAAAAGAAATACAAACCAATAACCCTGATGAACGTGGATGCAAAAATTCTCACCAAGATACTAGCTAATATGATCCAACAGTACATTAAAAAGATTATTTACCATGACCAAGTGGGATTTACTCCTGGGGTGCAAGGTTGGTTCAACATATACAACTCAATCAATGTGATATAATACATTAATAAAAGAAGGGACAAGAAGCATATGATCCTCTCAATAGATGCAGAAAAAGCATTTGACAAAATATACAATCTGTTCTTTTAAAAAAAAGATTTTATTTATTTATTTGTCAGAGAGAGCAGGATCAAGCACAGGCAGACAGAGTGGCAGGCAGAGGGAGAAGCAGGCTCCCTGCTGAGCAAGGAGCCCGATATGGGACTCAATCCCAGGACGCTGGGATCATGACCTGAGCCAAAGGCAGCCGCTTAACCAACTGAGCCCCCAGGCATCCCATACAATCTGTTCTTAATAAAAACTACCTGTTGTGTAGGGATAGAGTGAACATACCTCAATCTCATTAAAGTCATATAAGATAAAACTGCAGGGAAAATAATCCTCAATGGGGAAAAACTGAAAGCTTTTCCCCTACAGTCATAAATATGACAGAGATTTTCACTCTCACCACTGTTTATCAACAAAGTAGTGGATATTGTAGACTCAGCAGTCAGACAAAAAGAAATAAAAGGCATCCAAATTGGCAAAAAGAATTCAACTTTTCACTCTTTGCACACGACATGATACTCTATGTTGAAAACCCAAAATTGTCCACAAAAGTTGCTAGAACTGATACAGGAATTCAGCAAAATCTTAGGATATAAAATCAATTCACAGAAGTCATTTGCATTTCTATACACTAACAATGAAGTGGAAGAAATAGAAATCAAGGAAAAAAATATTTGAAGATGAGTAGACAGAGCTTTATCTATAAATAAGCACTAAAATGTATATATAAGCAAGCATATGTAGTAGAAGAGACATTTTCCTCTTTATGAAATATATTTGTGTTAATGAAGTTGAATTTAAAATGATTTTCCATGAAGCAAATCCTATTTTCTAATCTATCCCATTCAGATAATTGGGAATGTTTTCCATGGAAGATAATGAAACTGAAAAACAAATACTGGTCTGGAATTTGTTAATAATGTTTTTTCAACAATTGAAAAAGAAATCAAGGAGTCAATTCCATTTACAGTTGCACAAAAAAACTATAAGATGCTTAGGGATAATCTAATGAAAGAGGTAAAGGATCTGTACTTGGAAAACTATAGAAATCTTGTGAAAGAATTTGAGAAAGACACAAAGAGATGGAATAATATTCCATGCTCATGGATTGAAAGAACAAATATTGTTATAATATCTATGCTACCTAAAGCAGTCCGCACATTCAAAGCAATCCCTATCTAAATACCATCAACATTTTTCACAGAGCTGGAAAAAGCAATCCTAAAATTTGTATGGAACTAGAAAAGACCCCAAAGAGCCAGAGGAAAGTTAAAAAAGAAAACCAAAGACAGAGACCTCATAATTCCAGACTTCAAATGATTACAAAGCTGTATTCATCAAGATAGTGTGGTACTGGCACAAAAACAGACACACAGATCAATGGAACAGAAAAGAGAACCCAAATATGGACCCTCAACTAGTCAAATGTCACTAACATTTGACAAAACAAGAAAGAACATCCAATGGAAAAAAATACAGTTTCTTCCACAGATGTTGTTGGGAAAATTGGACAGCTACATGCAGAAGAATGAAACTGCTCCACTTTCTTACACCATACACAAAAATAAACTTAAAATGGATGAAAGGCCTAAATGTGAGAAAGGAATCCATCTAAACCCTAGAGCAAAACACAGTCAGCCACCTCTTTGACCTAGGTGGCAGCAACTTCTTGCTAGGTATGTCTCCAAAAGCAGAAATAAAATATGGGGACCTCATTCAGATAGAAAGCTTTTGCCAGCCAAGGAAACAGTCCACAAAACTAAAAGGCAACTTATGGAATGGGAGAATATATTTGCAAATGTCTTATCAGACATCCCAGGTATCCAGGGATGCCTGGGTGGCTCAGTTGGTTGAGCAGCTGCCTTCGGCTCAGGTCATGATCCCAGCGTCCTGGGATCGAGTCCCACATCGGGCTCCTTGCTTGCCAGGGAGGCTGCTTCTCCCTCTGCCTCTGCCTGTGATCGCTCTCTCTCTCTCTAACAAATAATAAATAAATAAAATCTTTTTTTAAAAAAAGTACTAGTATCCAAAATCTGTAAAGAACTTATCAAATTCAACACCCAAAAAACAAACAAAAAATTCAATCAAGAAATGGGCAGAAGACATGAATAGGCATTTCTCCAAAGAAGATATACAAAAGGACACATGAAAAGTTGCTCAACATCACGGGAATTCAAATAAAAATGACAGTGGCATATCACTTCACACAGATCAGAATAGCTTAAATTAACTACACAGTAAACAAAAGATCCTGGCAAGGATGTGGAGAAAGGGGAACCCTCCTACACTGTTGGACAGAATGCAAACTGGCACAGCCATTCTGGAAAACAGGATGAGGTTCTTCAAAATGTTAAAAATAGAGTTACCCTGTAAGAGAAGGGTCGTTTCATTCTTCTACATATAGCTGTCCAATTTTCCCAGCACCATTTATTGAAGAGACTGTCTTTTTTCCACTGTATATTTTTTCCTGCTTTGTCAAAGATTATTTGACCCTAGAGTTGAGGGTCCATATCTGGGCTCTCTACTCTGTTCCACTGGCCTATGTGTCTGTTTTTATGCCAGTACAATGCTGTCTTGGTGATCACACCATTGTAGTAAAGCTTGAAATCAGGTACCGTGATGTCGCCAGTTTTATTTTTCTTTTTTAACATTTCCTTAGCAATTTGGGGTCTCTTCTGATTCCAAATTTTAGGATTTTCTTAACACCATACATAAAGATAAACTCAAAATGGATAAAAACACCTCAAAGTGAGATAGGAATCCATCAGAATCCTAGAGGAGAACATAGGCAGTACCCTCTTTGATATCAGCCACAGCAACCTCTTTCAAGATATGTCTCCAAAGTCAAAGGAAACAAAAGGGAAAATGAATTTTTGGTACTTCATCAAGATCAAAAGCTTTGGTACAGCAAAGGAAACAGTCAACAAAACAAAGAGGCAAACCACGGTATGGGAGAAGATATTTGCAAATGACAGTACGGACAAAAGGCTGATATCCAGGATCTATAAAGAATTTCACAAACTCAACACACACAAAACAGATAATCATGTCAAAAAATGGGCAGAAGGCATGAACAGACACTTCTCCAATGAAGACATACAAATGGCTATCAGACACATGAAAAAATGTTCATCATCACTAGCCATCAGGGAGATTCAAATTAAAACCACATTGATATACCACCTTAAACCAGTTAGAATGGCCAAAATTAGCAAGACAGGAAACAACGTGTGTTGGAGAGGATGTGGAGAAAGGGGAACCCTTACACTGTTGGTGGGAATGCAAGTTGGTGCAACCGCTTTGGAACACAGTGTGGAGATTCCTTAAGAAATTAAAAATAGAGCTTCCCTATGACCCTGCAATAGCACCATTGGGTATTTACCCCAAATATACAGATGTAGTGAAAAGAAGGGCCATTTGTACCCCAATGTTAATAGCAGCAATGGCCACAGTCTCCAAACTGTGGAAAGAACCAAGATGCCCTTCAATGGACAAATGGGAAAGGAAGACGTGATCCATATACACTATGGAGTATTATGCTTCCATCAGAAGGGATGAATACCCAACTTTTGTACCAACGTGGACAGGGCTCGAAGAGATTATGCTAAGTGAAATAAGTCAAGCAGAGAAAGTCAATTATAATATGGTTTCACTTATTTGTGGAGCATAACAAATAACATAGAAGATATGGGGAGATGGAAAGGAGAAGGGAGTTGAGGGAAATTGGAAAGGGAGATGAACCATGAGAGATTACAGACTCTGAAAAACAATCTGAGGGTTTTGAAAGGGTGGGGGACTGGGAAGTTGGGGGAGCCAGGTGGTGGGTTTTACGGAGGGCAGGTATTGCATGGAGCACTGGCTGTGGTACATAAATAATGAATTCTGTTACACTGAAAAGAAATTAAATAAATAAATAAATTATTATTTTTTTTAAATAGAGTTACCCTATGACCCAGGATTTACACTGCTATGTATTTATCTAAATGGTACAAACATAGTGATTCAAGGGGGCCACATGCAACCCAATATTTATAGCAGCAATGTCCACAATAGCCAAAATATGGAAAAATTTTCTATCAACAGAGAAGTAGATAAATACAATGGAATATTACTCCTTCATCAAAAAAAAAATGAAATTGTGCCATTTACAACAAGGTGGATTTAACTAAAGGGTATTATGCAAAGTGAAATAAGTCAGTCAGAGAAAGGGAAATACCATATGGTGTCATTCATATCTGGAATTTAAGAAACAAAATTGATGAACATAGAGGAAGGGAAGGAAAAATAAAATAAGATGAAAATATGGAGGTAAACCATAATAGATATGAACTCTAGGGAACAAAGTGAGGGTTGCAGGAAGGGAGGTAATGGGGGGAATTGGGAATTGGGTGATGGACATTAAGGAGGACACTTGATGTAATGAAAACTGGGTGTTATACACAGCTGATGAATCAGTAAATTCTACCCCAGAAACTAATACAACAGTATATGTTAATTAAATTGAATTTAAATAAAGAACACTATATAATAATAAAGGAGACATGCCAACAAGAAGATATAACAATTTCAAATATTTATGTACCTAACATGGGAACACCCAAATAAAAAAAAAAACTGTTAATAAAAAAAAGGAATTTATCAATAGTAATGCAGTAATAGTAGAGGACTTTAGCACCCCATTTACATCAATGGACAAATCATCCAAACATAAAATCAAAAAACAAACAATGGCATTGTATGACTCATTGGACCAGATGGATTTAACAGATATAATCAGAACACTCTGCCCCAAAACAGCAGAATTCATGCTCTTTCTAAGTTCACATGTACTATTCCTAGAATAAACCATAATTTAGGCCACAAAAAAGTCTCAAGAAATTCAGAAACTCAAAATTATGCCAAGCATATTTTTGTGCATGTTTTGTGGTAATCAACCACACACACACACACACACACACACACACACACACACACACACACATCTTGAAAGAGAACAAATACCTGGAGATTAATACCATGCTACTTAACAAAGAATGGGTCAACAATGAAATAAAGGAAGAAATAAAAATTATATGGAAGGAAATAAAGAAAAAAAATCACAAGTATTTAGGATGAAGCAAAACCTGTTTTATGTGGTAAGTTTATAGTAATAGAGACCTACCTCAAGAAGCAACAAATTGTTCAAATAAAGAACCTAAATGTAAACCTAAAGAAACTAGAAAAAGAAAAAAAAAAAACCCAGACAGCTGAAAGATAAAAATAATAAATGTAAGACAGAAATAAATGATGCAGATACAAAAATGAAACAAATAAAATGCAGAACAGAAAAACAATAGAACAAGTCAATGAAACCAGGAGCTTGTTCTTTGAAATAATCAACATAATTAATAAACCTCTACCCAGGCACATAAAAGAGAGAGAGAGAGAGAGAACCCAAATAAACAAAAATCACAAATGAAAGTGGAGAAATAACAACCCAGAGCACAGAAACACAAAGGATTATGAGTGAATAATGTGAAAAATCATATGCCAATAAATTGAACAATCTTGGACAAATTGATGAATTCCTAAAAAAATATATAACATACCAAAACTGAAGCAGAGATAGAAAATAGGAGAGAAATAGAAAAAAAATAGAAGAAATAGAAAAATTGATCAGTCTGATTACCAGCAATGAAACTGAATCAGTAATCAAAACTTCCCAAGAAACAAATGTCCAGGACCAAATGGCTTCACAAGGGAATTTAACCAAACATGTAAAGACTTAACAACTATTCTTCTCAAACTTTTCCCAAAAAATTATATAAAAGGAAGCTAACCTTCCACATTCATTCTATAAGGCCAGTATCACCATGATACCAAAATCAGAGAAAGACACCACAGAAAAAGAGAACTATGAGAGGGAGAGAGATATTGACTAAAAGTGAGAACCTTAATAAAAAGACAGAAAATATAAGAAAGTACCAAATAGCAATCACAGAGCTGAAGAATACAACAAACCAACTGAAGAATTCAATAGAGGTCTTGAACAGCTGAACAGCAAAGTGTGTAAAACAAACAAAGAAGTGATTAACAGACATGAATAAAAAGCAGTGAAATTCGCCCAATCATAAGAGGAAAAAGAAAAAAAAAAGTAGTGGAAAGAATGAAGATAGCTTAAGGGATTTAGGGAACACAATAAAAAAAGATCAATATTCAGAGTATAGGTTTCCTAGATGGAGAGGAGAAAACAAAACAAAACAAAACAAAAAAATACAACGCTTTTGAATGCGTTTTGAATGTTTGAATACAATGCTTATTCAAAGAAATAATGTTTGAAAACCTCTCAGGAAAAAAAAGACATGCAAATCCAGGAATCCCAGAAAATTACAAAAAAGGTGAATCAAAAGGACCCACATCAAGTCACATTATAATTAAAGTATCAAAAGTTAGAGACAGGGAGAAACTCTTAAAGGCAGCAAGAGAAAAATAACTTATTATGCAGAAGGGAACCCCCCATCCATAAGATTATGAGCAGATTTTTTAGCAGAAATTTTGCAAGCTTAAAGATAGTGATATGTTCGGGGAGGAGTCAAGATGGTGGAGAAGTAGCAGGCTGAGAGATCAGGCAGCAGGACATCAGCTACACAGCCTAACAAACCATTCCGAACACCTAGGAATCCAAAGGGAGATCAAAGAGAAGAAGAGCAACAATTCTAGAAACAGAAAATTGACCACTTTCTGAAAGGTAGGACCAGCGGAGAAGTGAATCCAAAGCAACGGGAAGATAGACCATGGGGGGAGGGGCCGGCTCCCAGCAAGTGGTGGAGCAATTGAGCACAAAATCAGGACTTTTAAAAGTCTGCTCCACGGAGGGACATCTCTCCAGAGGCTAAACTGGGGTGAAGACCTCGCAGGGACAGCAGGACTCAGGTCCTGCGGGGTCACAGAAAGATCAAGGGTGTCTGAGTGTCACAGAGCTCAGAGGTATTAGAGTGGGGAAGCCACCTGCAGAGATAGAGCCGAGGAATGAACTCTCAACTCGGGGTTACCTAGAACCGTAATCTGTGACACGGGCCGGTGCTCTGTGCATGGGGTCTCCAAGATCTGGGGAGACTCCGACCTGGGAGAGCCCAGGGATCTGTGGAGTTCAGAGACTCCAGGTGGGACTCTGTGCCAGAGACAGAGATGCTTGGTCACAGGCTGGGTGAGCTCAGAGCCCAGCCAGAGGCCAGTGAGACAGGAGTGATTGTGCACGATTTTCTCCAAACGCAGCTGGAGGCTGGGGAGACCGGAGTGATTAAGTGCTTTTCTCTGAAGGAACACTGAAGACTGGGGCCCCGAGCTCTCAGCTCCTCTGAGCTGGAGATTGGGAGGACGCCATTTTCATTCCCATCCTCCAGAACTCTAGTTCAGGGAACAAAACCTCCCAAAAGTGAACCTGAGAGGATTACTTAACTTGGCCCCTGGTAAGGGCGGTGCAATTCCGCCTGCGGCAGAGACACTTGAAAAACACTACAACAGGCCCCTCTCCCAGGAGATCAACAAGGAATCCAGCCAAGACCAAGTTCACTTAACAAGGAGAACAGCGGAATTCCAGAGGAGGAAAAAGCAAAGCGTGGAATTCGTGGCTTTCTCCCCATGAATCCTTAGTCTTGCAAAGTTAATTAATTTTTTTTAATTTTTTTTCTCTTCTGCTAATTTTTTTAACTTTTACCCTTTCCTCTTTTAACGTTTTTTAACGAGTTTATCTTAATAACTTTCTTAAAAAAATCTTCTTTGAACCTTTATTATTATACTCATAATTTATCCTTCACTGTATTTAACTATATTCTTGTTATACACATAGGGGTTTTTTTTCTTCTAAAAAATTTGGGGGACAACTTCTAATAGATCAAAATACACCACATATCTAGTACCAGGCTTGATCTAGTCTCCAGCTGAAGCAAGTTCTCTCCACTTTCTTTTTTTTATTCTCCCTACCAAATTACATTATCAACTCCTTTGTTAGAAAAAAAAATTTCATCTTTATAGTCATATTTCATCCATTCATTGTGTTTACCTATTTATATGTTTTTCATTCTTTAAAATTTTGGGAGGTAGTTTATTCTAAGAGACAAAATACTACCAAAATTAAGTGGGTGACACTGTTCTAGTCACCAGTCTAATATATATATACATATATTTTTATCTTTTTTTATATTTTTCTCTTTATTTGTGTTCTCTTTTAAATTTTTTTTTCTCTTTTCTGAACTTCTTTTTATCCCCTTTCTCCCGCACCCCCGCCATGATTAGGGGTCTCTTGTGATTTGGTTGAAGCACATCTTCCTGGGGTCTTTGCCACCCTTTTAGTATTACATTTGCTCCTTTATATATTCTTATCTGGACAAAACGACAAGGCAGAAAAACTCACCACAAAAAAAAAAAACAGGAGGCAGTACCGAAGGCTAGGGTCCTAATCAATACTGACATTGGTAATATGTCTGATTCGGAATTCAGGATGACGATTCTCAAGGTTCTAGCTGGGCTCGAAAAAGGCATGGAATATATTAGAGAAACCCTGTCCGGAGAAATAAAAGCCGTGGAGAAATAAAAGAACTAAAACTAACCATGTTGAAATCAAAAAGCTATTAATGAGGTACAATAAAAAATGGAGGCTCTTACTGCTAGGATAAATGAGGCAGAAGAAAGAATTAGTGATATAGAAGACCAAATCACAGAGAATAAAGAAGCTGAGCAAAAGAGAGACAAACAACTACTGGAACATGAGGGGAGCATTCGAGAGATAAGTGATACCATAAATGAAACAACATTAGAATAACTGGGATTCCAGAAGAAGAAGAAATAGAGAGAGGAGCAGAAGGTATATTAGAGAGAATTATTGTAGAGAATTTCCCTAATATAGCAAAGGGAAAAAGCATCAAAATCCAGGAGGTGAGAGACCCGCCTCAAAATCAATAGGAATAGGTCCAAACCCTATCACCAAATAGTAAAATATACAAGTCTTGGCGACAAAGAGAAAATCCTGAAAGCAGCACAGGACAACAAGTCTGTAACATACAATGGTAAAAATATTAGATTGGAAGCAGACTTATCCACAGAGACCTGGCAGGCCAGAAAGAACTGGCATGATATATTCAGAGCACTAAACGAGAAAAACATGCAGCCAAGAATACTTTATCCAGCTAGGTTATCATTGAAAAAAGAAGGAGAGATAAAAAGCTTCCAGGACAAACAAAAACTGAAAAAATTTGTAAACACCAAACCAGCTCTACAGGAAATATTGAAAACAGTCCTCTAAGCAAAGAGAGACTCTAAAATTATTATCAAAAAGGAACAGAGACAATATACAGTAACAGTCACCTTAGAGGCAATACAATGGCACTGAAATTCATCTCTCTCAATAGTTACCCTGAATGTAAATGGGCTAAATGCCCCAATCAAAGGACACAAGGATTCAGAATGGATAAAAAAACTAAACCCATCAATATGCTTCCTACAAAAAACTCATTTTAGTCCCGAAGACACCTCCAGATTGAAAGTGAGAGGGTGGAAAACAATTTACCATGCTAATGGACATCAGAAGAAAGGTGGGGAGGCCATCCTTATATCAGATCAATTAGATTTTAAGTCAAAGACAATAATAAGAGATGAGGAAGGATATTATATCGTACTCAAAGGGTCTGTCCAACAAGAAGATCTAACAATTTTAAATATCTATGCCCCTAACATGGGAGCAGCCAACTATATAAACTAATTAATAAGAAAATCAAAGAAACACATTGACAATAATACAGTAATAGTAGGGGACTTTAACACGCCCCTCACTGAAATGGACAGATCATCCAAGCAAAAGATCAACAAAGAAATAAAGGTCTTAAATGACACACTGGAGCAGATGGACATCACAGATATATTCAGAACATTCCATCCCAAAGCAACAGAATACACATTCTTCTCTAGTGCCCATGGAACATTCTCCAGAATAGATCACATCCTGGGTCATAAATCAGGTCTCAACCGGTATCAAAAGATTGGGATCATTCCCTGCATATTTTCAGACCACAATGCTCTGAAGCTAGAACTCAATCACAAGAGGAAATTTGGAAAGAGCACAAATACATGGAGACTCAACAGCATCCTTCTAAGGAATGAATGGGTCAACCAGAAAATTACATAAGAATTGAACAAAATCATGGAAACAAATGATAATGAAAACACAATGGTCCAAAATCTGTGGGACACAGCAAAGGCAGTCCTGAGAGGAAAATATATAGTGATATAAGCCTATCTCAAGAAACAGGAATGGTCTCAAATACACAACCTAACCCTACACCTAAAGGAGCTCGAGAAAGTACAACAAAGAAAGCCTAAACCCAGGAGGAGAAGAGAAATAATAAAGATAAAAGCAGAAATCAATGAAATAGAAACAAAAAAATAGAACAAATCAATGAAACTAGGAGCAGGTTCTTTGAAAGAATTAATAAGATTGATACACCCCTGGCCAGACTTATCCAAAAGAAAAGAGAAAGGACCCAAATAAATAAAATCATGAATGAAAGAGGAGAGATCACAACCAACACCAAAGAAATACAAACAATCATAAGAACATATTATGAGCAACTCTATGCCAACAAATTTGACAATCTGTAAGAAATGGATGCTTTCCTAGAGACATATAAACTGCCAAAACTGAACCAGGAAGAAATAGAAAACCTGAATAGGCCCATAACCAGTAAGGAGATTGAAACACTCATCAAAAATCTCCAAACAAACAGAAGCCCAGGACCTGATGGCTTTCCAGGGAAATTCTACCAAACATTTAAAGAAGAATTAATTCCTATTCTCCTGAAACTGTTCCGAGAAATAGAAATGGAAGGAAAACTTCCAAACTCATTTTATGAGGCGAGCATCACCTTGATCCCCAAACCAGACAAGGGTCCGATCAAAAAAGAGAATACAGACCAATATCCTTAATGAACACAGATTCGAAAATTCTCACCAAAATACAAGCCAACAGGATCCAACAGTACATTAAAAGGATTATTCACCACGACCAAGTAGGATTTATTCCAGGGCAGCAAGGTTGGTTCAACATATGCAAATCAATCAATGTAATACAATACATTAACAAAAGAAAGAACAAGAACCATATGATCCTCTCAATAGATGCTGAAAAAGCATTTGACAAAGTACAGCATCCTTTCCTAATCAAAACCCTTCAAAGTGTAGGGATAGAGGACACATACCTCAATATTATCAAAGCCATCTATGAAAAACCTACAGCAAATATCATTCTCAATGGAGAAAAACAGAGCTTTTCCGCTAAGGTCAGGGACATGGCAGGGATGTCCGTTATCACCACTGCTATTCAACATAGTACTAGAAGTCCTAGCCTCAGCAATCAGACAACAAAAAGAAATTAAAGGCATCCAAATCAGCAAAGAAGAAGTCAAACTATCACTCTTTGCAGATGATATGATACTATACGTGGACAACCCAGAAGACTCCACTCCAAAACTGCTAAAGCTTGTACAGGAATTCAGTAAAGTGTCAGGATATAAAATCAATGTACAGCAATCATTTGCATTTTTTTACTCCAACAAGACAGAAGAAAGAGAAATTAAGGAGTCAATCCCATTTACAATTACACCCAAAACCCTAAGATACGTAGGAATAAACCTAACCAAAGAGGCAAAGAAACCATACTCAGAAAACTATACAGTACTCATGAAGGAAATTGAGGAAGACACAAAGAAATGGAAAAATGTGCCATGCTCCTGGATTGGAAGAACAAATATTGTGAAAATATCTATGCTACCTAAAGCTATCTAAATATTTAATGCAATGCGTATCAAAATCCCATGCAATTTTTTCAAAGAAATGGAACAAATTATCCTAAAATTTATACGGAACCAGAAAAGACCTCGAATAGCCAAAAGAATATTGAAAAATAAAGCCAAAGTTGGTGGCATCATAATTCCAGACTTCAAGCTCTATTACAAACCTGACATCATCAAGACAGTATGGTACTGGCACAAAAACAGACACATAGATCAATGGAACAGAATAGAGAGACCAGAAATAGACCCTCAACTCTATGGTCAACTAATCTTCGACAAAGAAGGAAAAAATATCCAATGGAAAAAATACAGCGTCTTCAACAAATGGTGTTGGGAAAATTCGACAGCCACATGCAGAAAAATGAAATTGGACCATTTCCTTCACCACACACGAAAATAGACTCAAAATGGATGAAGGACCCCAATGTGAGAAAGGAATCCATCAAAATCCTTGAGGAGGACACAGGCAGCAACCTCTTCGACCTCAACCGCAGCAACTTCTTCCTAGGAACAACGCCAAAGGCAAGGGAAGCAAGGGAAAAAATGAACTATTGGGACTTCATCAAGATCAAAAGCTTTTGCACAGCAAAGGAAAGAGTCAACAAAACCAAAAGACAACTGACAGAATGGGAGAAGATATTTGCTAATGACATATCAGATAAAGGGCTAGTATCCAAAATCTATAAAGAGCTTAGCAAACTCAACACCCAAAGAACAAATAATCCAATCAAGAAATGGGCATCAGGGAAATACAAATCAAAACCACAATGAGATACCACCTCACACCAGTCAGAATGGCTAAAATGAACAAGTCCGGAAATGACAGATGCTGGCGAGGATGTGGAGAAAGGGGAACCCTCCTACACTGTTGGGGGGAATGCAAGCTGGTGCAACCACTCTGGAAAACAGCATGGAGATTCCTCAAAAATTTGGAAATAGACCTTCCTTATGACCCAGCAATTGCGCTAATGGGTATTTACCCTAAAGATACAAACGTAGTGATCTGAAGGGGCACGTGTACCTGAATGTTTATAGGAGCAATGTCCACAATAGCCAAACTGTGGAAAGAACCTAGATGTCCATCAACAGATGAATGGATAAAGAAGAAGTGGTATGTATATATATATATGTGTGTATATATATACACACATATATATATATATATACACACACACACACACACACACACACATATATATATATATATATATAC
>ML099010.1:0-15388 GCA_003697995.1 Taxidea taxus jeffersonii
AACAGATAATTGGCTCAAAATTCACAAGGCATGAATGTTGTTATAACAGTTCACTTCAGAATTTTAGTATAAATATATGCTGGTGTTCAGTGTGTAGCAGGCTCTTCACAAATATTAAATTTTGGAGTTCCTTCTATATATATTTGATTTTTAAAAAATATTTATTTATTTGAGAGAGAGCGAGCGAGTGTGCATGGGTGGAAGGAGAGGAAGAGAGAAACCCAACCAGACTCTTTGCTAAGCAGGAAGTTCCATGTGGGGCTCGATCTCCCCACCTTAAAGATTAGACCTGAGCCAAAACCAAAGTTGGACACTTAACCAACTGTGCCACCAGGTGCCCTTTATATATTTTGTATTGCACATTTCCTACCTGGCTTCTTCAGAAAGGTATAACTTTTACACACATATTTTTTACTATATTGAAGCTGTGACCCATGGGATTCAGTCCTTGAGAAGGTCAGTTAAAAATGTGTTCAACTGCAAAACTAATTAAAAAGTGTTTCTATTCTTGTTTCTCAGCAAGGGTAGTACAGGAGACCCAATTTCTACACCTTAGCAACTTCTTACATTCCCCTTTATTGCCTCTGCATCCTATAAGCCATAACTTCTTCCATGGTATTTCATTTTCCAGAACCTTCTCAAAATTCCTTCTCAGTCTTTAATTTCATTTTATTTCCTTTTGCTCTTTTGTCTCCCAGGTCTTCATATGTATTTGGCTAAGATTTCTTCCTTCTCCTCAAACCACTGTAAATTCTGGTTCTATTCATCTAGACCCATTCCCTTTTTCTGCATCACAGAAGTGTAGAAACCAGAAAAAAAATAGTAACAGGAGGATTTGAGGAAGATGGCCATGTGGGGGGCATAGCTTTTGAAACTCCTGGAATCCTCTCACAGACCAAACAGATAAAAACAGCAAAAAACTCCCACAGAAAATAAACCCAACAAAACTAGATTTCAAGGTAACATCATGAAACTCAAATTACAAGTGGATAAGAACTAAATCATTGACAGCCACAGATCTGCACTGGATGGTATCACCGAATGTATGGGAAGAAACGGGATATATGACAGACCTGAAGACAAGAGAATTCTAAAACAGCCAACAAATATTAACTAGAAAGCACAACTGGCTAACTGGAGCACATCAGCTAAACCCGGAGAGATATTTATCCAAAACTGGATGAATATAAACAGCCTAGGAAAGCCTACAGGGACGGAAACCGTGGAGGCCCTGTGAACTCCATTTTTTTTAATGTGTTTTTTGTTTTTTTTTTTTTACATGATTCCATTTATGTAAGGCATATAAAACAGTCAAACACAGGGTTTCAGAATGGATAAAAAAACAAAACTCGGGGCACCTGGGTGGCTCAGTGGGTTAAAGCCTCTGCCTTCGGCTCAGGTCATGATCTCAGGGTCCTGGGATCGAGCCCCACATCGGGCTCTCTGCTCTGTGGAGAGCCTGCTTCTTCCTCTCTCTCTGCCTACTTGTGATCTCTCTCTCTGTCAAATAAATAAATAAAATCTTTAAAAAAAATCAATATGCTGCCTACAAGAAACTCATTTTAGACATGAAGTCACCTCCAGATTGAAAGTGAGGGGGTGGAAAACAATTTACCATGCTAATGGACATCAGAAGAAAGCTGGGGTGGAAATCCTTATATCAGATCAATTAGATTTTAAGCCAAAGACTTTAATGTTTTTAAAAGATTAATTAATTGGTTAATTAATTTATAGTACAAGCAGGGGAGGGCAGCGGGAGAAAAAGAATCCCAAGCAGCCTCTGCACTGAACCCAATGTGGGGCTCGATTTTGTGACCCTGAGATTATGATCTCAGGTGAAATGAAGAGTCTACAGCTCAGCCAACTCAACAAACCAGGGACACCAACCCTGTGAACTCTTAAATTCAACTAGGTAATACTGTATGCTAGGAGGGCTCCACACTGAAGGGAAACTGCTGGGAGTCAAATCAAAGCTGAGCAGGACATGGTCACAAAGAAAAGAAGATTCAGTTAAAAGTAGGGGACGGACATAGAGCCAGGAACTCTCAGAGGGAAAGTCACTGTATTTTTTAATACTACAAGACAACCACCTACAAGGGATCTCTGTGAAGCTAGAAAAAATATTCTGAATACAGTCTGAAAAATTCAGGGAAATTAGTATTTTTTTAAATTGGGCAACAGAAAATTATTGAGGTTAAATTCTATATATTGTTATAAGAGAAAGGATATTAAAGGGCAGAACACCATTCCTACAGACAATGAAAGCACACCAGAAAGACAAAGCTCACAAAACAGATTATACAAAAGTATAATCAAGTATTTTCTTTTTTTAAATTTATTTATTTATTTGAGAGACAGAGAGAGCATGAGAGGAGAGAGGTCAGCGGGAGAAGCAGACTCCCTGCCGAGTAGGGAACTTGATGTGGGACTCGATCCTGGGACTCCAGGATTATGACCTGAGCCAAAGGCAGTCGCTTAACCAACTGAGCCATCCAGGCGCCCCTAACCAAGTTTTTTAAAACGAGCTAAAAGACATTGAGAAAAGAAACTGAAGATAGGAAAGAACAACACGAATGAGAGATTAGCTCAGAAACAAGGTGACAAAATTCAGACAAGTGTTAGAGAAGGAAATTATTTCAGAAATGAAATCTAAATTAGAAGGAACATAAGAACACATACACATTATAGGAAATACCTCAATAAATGAAAATGAAAAAGTGGCAGTCCTTAAAAATCAAAAGGAAATGAAGAAAAGTAAGACTAGAGAAGGCATAACAAATATTGTAGACAAGGAATACTCAACACATTTATAATAGAGTTAAAAAAATTTTTTTAAAAGATTTTATTTATTTGACAGACAGAGTCACAAGCAGGCAGAGAGGCAGGCAGAGAGAGAGGAAGGGAAGCAGCCTCCCCACTGAGCAGAGAGCCCGACCTGGGACTCAATCCCAGGACCCCAAGACCACGACCCGAGCCAAAGGCAGAGGCTTAACCCACTGAGCCACCCAGGTGCCCCTATAATAGAGTTTTAAAGAGGTAAAGAAATCATCAAACGAATAATACCAATACTAGAAGCCATTATTCCAGAATGCTTTTCTGAAATATAAAGATTGAAACTAGGTATGCAAAGTGTGAAAAATGAAATAAAATAAAGTCACTTGTATCATTTTAGAATGCAGCCAGAAGGTCATCAAACCTTACACATGACCTCACTGGTGGAACCATGAACTTTTAAATTGGGCCAAACCACAGATCAAGGACTCTGCAAGAACACCAGTCACTTGCCACAGTAGGAGACTTTTGCTTAGTGATAGCCTTAGCAACTAATTATGTTTAGGCAAGGTTAGTGTTCTGTCCCCATCAGCAACCAAAATTCTTTGTAAACAACTTACAGGGGCATTCTCTTTTTGTCTTTAAAAATCCCTTATTTTTGCTCCCCAGTGAGACACTATTTGGACTGCTGCCCAAATCTGTGTACCTCAAATGGCAATTCTATGTTCCCAAATGAATGCTTTTGCTTAATTCCTGCCTCTTGACAACTTTCAGATTGAAAAATCACACCATATACCTAAGAAAATCAACTCAGAACCAACATCAAGACATATTTCTGTAAAATTTGGGGGCTTTAAAAGACAAAAGAAAAAATTCCTTGTGTACTTAGACATGAAGAGCAAATGGCTTATGGGGCAAAAATAAAACAAAAATCTAAAAACTGGATTATCATAAGACTTCCCTAAAGAAAACTTTTTCTGTCAGAAGAACATGAATTGGGGGCGCCTGGGTGGCTCAGTGGGTTAAAGCCTCTGCCTTTGGTTCAGGTCATGATCCCAGGGTCCTGGGATCAAGCCCCGCATCGGGTTCTCTGCTCAGCAAGGAGCCTGCTTCCACCTCTCTCTCTCTGCCGCCTCTCTGCCTGTCGAATAAATAAAATCTTAAAAAAAAAAAAAAGAAGAACGTGAATTGAACCATGAGAAGGCAATCAGCAAAATCTAGACCATGAGCACCTCTCTAAACGACTGCCAAGTAACCCGTAAATTAAAAGACGTGTTAACACACATAGAAATGAGCACGACTAAACTATAGTTTTTAGAGATGAACATCTGTGTGATGAAACCACAATAAGATGCAAGGAAATGATTACTAGAGGAATCTGTTTAGCCATTATATCCAGGGGGAGAGAAGATAATTGGAACAAGGCACATGGAAGGGTGGGGAAGGCTGGTAGGTTTGCTTAGTTTCTTGATCTGGGTGGTGGTTTAAAAAGTGTTTTGCCTATGATCATTAAGTTCTACATGTGATTTGTGTGACTTTCCTCCTTTTCATTTTATTTTTACAGAAGTTAAGATACGTGTAGGAGCTAGCCTGGTAGAGATACACTATCCTCATATTTTTGAGACACCGTGGGAGTAGACAGATAAGGGCTATAAAATACAGGAGTTTTTGGCAGGCAGTGGGACAAGAAAATCTGTAAACACTTCCAAATTAGTAATTTTTATCACCTCTCATATACTATCTTCTCAACTGCTAGCCTGTGTTTTTCTGGAGTGTAACATAGAACCAAATGTTAAATTTTTTCAGCATGAAGAGCACAGAGCTATATTTACACATAATTTGGGCTAAATTTATGTTTGTTGATGTTGATAATAAAATATCATCAAAATTTCTTCCCCTAAATATGCGGCTTTCCACCTTATTGCTCACACACTTTTCTCTGAACAATATTTTTAAGCACGTACTACCCCAAGGATAACATGCACTTGTAATTTGACTCCTCCTAACCAGCGTATGCATCAGATGGGTAGTTCTATTTTAACCACAATCTTAAAATATGTTGAGTTAGTATGTCTAAGTTACTGAATTTGTCAGAGACAAATACATCTTCAAAACGTCATTTATGATCTTTCAACTTTCAAAGACATATCGTCGTCTTTGATCTAAACAAACCCTATGACATTGGAATAATCAAGTATTAAAATATTAGGAGCACTTCCAAACAGCATAATGTATGGGAAAATAGTAGATACTTGATACATATGAGCATGGATACATTTTTGGATTTAATTTGCCTTTATGGCTCACTTATGAATAAAATACCAAAACATTCCACTAAATTTTCGTTCAGGAAAAACATATTCCTAGGAATAGTAACTTCTTCAGGCTAACAAATAGGCAAGGATTTTTGCCAGTCAGTCTTAAAAAATAAAAATATTATATTTCACCAAATATGAAATGCCATTAATTATGAAATGCATCTTTTTAATATTTTATATACTACTAGGAAATAAAAATATCTGCAATTCAGTTTTATATACCATTAAGTACAAGATGCATCCCAATTTCATACATTAAAATGTAAAAATGTATGCATCTTAGAAATTGATGAAATAAGGGATTTTGCTACATTTCAAAAGGGCAATGACTAAGAATAAGAAATAGACAATTTCTTTGTACCTGTAATTTCATACTTTTATGTCTTTCACATTTAAAAAAAATTTTTTTTAATATTTTATTTATTTGAGAGAGAGAGAGTGCATATATGCTCAGGGGAGGGGGTAGAGGGCAGAGGGAGAAGCAGACTCCCCTGTTGAGCAGGGACCACAAGCTGGGGTCAATTCCAGGACCCTGAGATCATGACCTGAGTTAAAGGCAGCTGCTTACCTGACTGAGCCACCCAAGCATCCCTTTCACATTTTAAAGTCTGGAATGTTATACTGAGAGACAATACTGAACATTTCTATGTGTTCAAGAAAATGACAGGTCAATGTAAGAAGAAACTGGGTATGGGCTGAAATCATAGCCACGGCATGGCTTTCTTAAAATTGGGTTTGTGCCAAGGTCTTATGGCTTGATTTAGAAATATCTAGATAGGCTTACTCAAAATCTTCATTTGCATCCTGAAGAATAAGTTAAACATTCATGGTGGAAGTGTTTCTATGGTACAAAGTAACTACAATAATGCAGCCTGCTGTCACACACACAAACATCTGGGGTGGATTACAAATAGTAAAGACCCCCTAATTTCTAGGTGATTAACAACATACAGCATACAGGGAACTATACAGGGAACACACATAAGAGTGGATTATAAAAATCTGCATATATTCTCCTTTCTCCTTTCTAAAAAGGTCTTCTAGATGATTAAACAGATTATTTATAATCAGTTCTGAATATCTTATTTTCAAACTGGTAAAGTGGAAGGTAACATTTAATTAGAAATCTCCTGGAAGCTCCACTTTTGGCAACAGAATATTTTAGACTTCCTAAAAAATACTTCTTTTACAAAAGTATTAAAATATGGCAAGTATTTTAAATGCATAGCAGAGCTTCTAAGAAAGAAAAAAAAAAAAAAAAACAAAACCCCAGCAATGCCCAAAATGAACAGGAAACAGACACACAGATTATGATGCTGTAATCTAGCACCAAAATCCTTGTTATCCTATAAGCATTTTCTTGAGCCAGAAGCATCAAGTTTCAGATTATTATTTTGGGGGGAGATGAGATGAGCCAAAATGAAGAGATGGAATGGAACACACAAAGGAACATTATCCATAAACAAAGAAAGATGACAAATTGTCTCAGGCTTAGCTATGGGTACAAAAAATTATTGAACGCTTATAACCAAAGTTTATTCCAATCAGAGCTGGACATTCAATTCCTTTAGCTGCATGATGCAGGGGATCCCTAAACTGAGAGATTAACTTAAAATAGTTCTTTATTAGTAATATCCTGGGGTACCTGTCATAAACCAAAAAATATATTCCTTAGGAAATATATCATCAAACCACATTTCTCAGAATACCCAATGTTCACAGCTAAAAAAATTCCATCTAACATGTATCCATATTGCACAAAGAATAAAAGAATCATAAAAAAGAGTTCATAGAAACATTCTTCAGTGCTCAAAGAAATAAAAAAAAAGTAACTGAAAACATGAGAAAGGAAAGAGAGACTATAATAGAAGGCCAGGCAGATTTCAAAAGAAGTAATATGAACTTGAAAAAAAAAAAGACTGAAATGCTCAAAAGACAGATTAAATATCAGATTAGATACAGATAAGGAGAGAACTAGGGAACTAGAATATAAATCTGAAGTAATTATCCAAATAGAAGAACAAAGATGGACAATATGTCATAGAAGAGATAGAGAAAATGAGAGGGGCTAACCTTCTAGAGAGTTCTCAGAGGTGAAGAAAAAGGCAACAGCTGACAATTGTGCAGCATTGAACAAAGCTATGGCATCTCAGATTCAGGAAACACAGCAGATGTAAGCAGCATAAATAAAAAAGAAATTAGCACTTAGATGCAATATAATAAAACTTCTTAAACAATAGAAGTACTAATATTTTTTTTTTCTCTTCCCTCTTGAGAAACCTGCAGCTGAAACAACATGAATGAACGCCTGTTCCAACTCCCTCTGGACATGTGGCTGTTACCCCTGGCAGACGTGCTCTTCCACCTGCCATCAGGCAGAGAAGTGGCAGTCATAGACTCTCTCATCTTTTGAGTTCACCACAAATATGTGGTGAATCTTTCTCAAAGTCCCTTAAACTCCAAAGTGCAAGTGATCAATATTCTGCATGCGTCCTTTGAAGTCCTCCACTAGCTTGGACAAATCATCCAGCAAATAAAGAGGTTTCAGTAATTTTTCACAGGCTATATTGGACTTTCCTCTGCTTTCTTTTGAAGTTTCTGGTCCTCTATTTTTGCCCCCTTTTTTTTCTATCATGTGTTCTGATTTTTCTTTCTTGATTTCTAGAACTCTTAAATGTTCTTAACACCTGTCTTTGACAGCCGAGTTTGACAAATACATTTTCCTGTTTTTCATTTTCTTTTCAAATTCTAAGTCCTATCTTCTGAATTAAAGATGCTCCTGATTGTAATAAAGTTAAAATGCTCAGTTATACCATGTCAGAGATACATTTTTGTGTTTTGTATCTTGTTTATGGAATCCTTCTTGAGGTCAAAGTTAATTTTCTAATATAAAAAAAAACTTTTCAGTCTTTACTCTTCTTCCATACATTTTTGCCAGATCTATCACAAATTAGGTTTCTATAGATCTCCTAACTATGGATTCATAAATCTGATTTTTAAAAAATTTTTTTCCTGCTAAACATTAATTCATCTTCTAGAACTCTGATTCTACATTGTGGCTTCTCACTCTGTCTTTTAACCTTTTATATTTTCTAGATCTTTGTTTTTCTGAGCCACATTCTGTGTGACATATTCAGTTTTGTCTTGTTCTCTTGTTCTCTTTCCTGCTATATCTAATCTGTTAAACGGTATCCTGATGCATTAATTTCAGTTATTATATATTTTTGACTCATACCTATTTTTTGTTCATTCTCAAATTTTCTTGGTCTTTTTTCATATACTCCTGCTCAATTTCTCACATTTTTAACCACAACATGTATTTATATGTTACCATTTTTATGCCCTACATGATATTTTCAATGTATAAAGTTTTAAACTGTGTTGAGATTTTTGAATAATATCAGCACATATTATTTGCAAGATTAATCTTTGAAACCTGTTGGACAAGATTAAGAGGATTCAAAGACGATTTGATTTTACTTTGGTCTTATTCTTGGGGGCACCTTATCTTATAATAATTTTAAATTAAATTCTTGGTTTGAGGCTATTCTCAATAAACAGGAAGTTTAAATTTGCCTTGAAAATTCATAAGGAAGGGCTGAGTTGTAGTTATAATTCTCAGTTACCCTTTGTTTATTTGGTGCTCCGTATCATTAGGGGTAATTTTCCTTGTTGTGAAGAGTGAAACCCTTTGGCTTCCAAGTTTATACAGTTCATCTCTGGTTGGAATCCTTACCATGGATATAGGGCTCTCCTTGGAGAGCCTCCTTGGGAGCATAGCTAGGCTTTCCCCTTACCCATGGTGTTCTGAAAGTCTTGAAAACTAAAATTTAAGGTCCCTGGATTAAAGCCAGCTTCCCTGTACTTATTATTGCTTTGAGATCCCTCTTTCATTTAGATATTGGCCTATGAGAACTCTTTACTTTCTTTCCAGGTAATTGATACATTAAGGAATTTAAAAATATATATTATGCCCATCATTTTTGTTATCTTTAAGTAGGAGGATTATTCAAGGAATCTATTACCCCAACACTACCACAACAGATATAGCTTATTATTTTCTATGAATTACTTTATATAAATCTCAAAAACTTGCCAAAAGAGATTAAGGTCTTAAAGTAACATAACCTAGTAGGTAAGTTTTGACTTTTTTTTTCATGAGTGAGTAATAATTGGCCCAAGGGGAAAAATTAACAAAAACTAAATGTATTTTTTAAAGATCTATCTATTTGAGAGACAGAGAGAGAGGGGGAGAGAGAGAGAGCATGAGCAGGGGGAAGGGCAGAGGGAGAGGGAGAAGCAGACTTCCCATTCACTAAGCAGAGAGCCTAATGTGGGACTCAGTGTCAGGATCCTGGAATCATGACCTGAGCCAAAGTCAGATGCTTAACTGACTGAGCCAACCAGACATCCCCAAACCAACTCTACTTTAAAAATCTTCTGACTTTTATCATAAAAACTTATACTTCTAGATCAAAGTGGCTGAAAAGTGAGAACATGTTTTCTGTAGATACAGCTATACTAAAATTTTAAATTAAGAAATGAATAACTTACTTCTAAAGTAACAATTTGTTCACTATAAATAAAAAAAAATACAGAGAAGCAATACAACATGTTAAAATGACTATTCTAGGACTTCTGGGGAAGATGGCAAAGTAGGAGGTCCCCAAACTCACCTCATCCCACAGACACAGCAAAGTAACACTCACATCAATGCAAATAATCCAAAAAACAACCTGAAGAGTGGCAGAACAAACTCCACAACTAAATGAAGAGGAGGGCACACTGAAGAGGGTAGGGAGGGCAGAGACAGTGGGAAGCAAAACCCTGTGGGTCTGGCCACTCCAGGGAGGAGGGAGGAGCAATGGGTATGCAGAGGGATAAGAAAGCATGGGGAAGATGGATTCCCTTAGAATTTGGCTTGGAAAATTAGTGGGGACTAATTTTGAATTCTTACAACAAGCAGGACTTAAAGCCTACAACTTTTTAAAAGTTAGCAGGCTCAGTTCTTGGAGAGCCCAGAGGGTCATAGGAAGCTGAGACCCTACCCTTAAAGAGAAACCACAACAAATAGCCCTACTAAAATACAGCACAGAAGCAGCAGTTTGAAAAATGCCTGGGGTACACAGGAGGGAGGTTAGTTACTAATCTCAGAGTTTGCTAAGGATCTTCTCCAGGAACAAAAAAGATGGCAAGCACCATTTCCTTCCCAGACCCCCAGCATGGTCCTGGCATTCATTACCTAACTTGTTTATACCATGCTCTACCCCTCACCAACTAGGCCTGCCTCAGCCTTCCCACCGTGGGACCCCTCCCCCAGAAGACAGGCACAAACCTTGCCAACACTGTCTCCCTACCTCCCACGGAGGATGCACACACATTATTAAAACACTTCCTGTCTGCACCTCGTGGTGTGACTCAGCTGGTCAGGTCTCCCCATTAGCTGCATGTCCCCAGTGGTAAAGGACCAGCACATGCAGCCTGCAGTACCCACACATACCAACACACATATCACAGAGCACCTTGGCTGGCTGGGTCTCCACAGTGGTTGGGCCTACGCTGTAAAAAGGACCAGTGTTGGGGCACCTGGGTGGCTTAGTCAGTTAAGCCATCTACCTTTGGCCCAGGTCATGATCCCAGAGTCCTGAGACTGAGCCCTACTTTGGGCTCCCTGCTCAGCAGAGAGTCTGCTTCTCCTTCTTCCTCTGCCCTTTTCCCCTGCCTGTGTGCTCTCTCTCTCTCAAATTAAAAAAAAAAAAAAAAAAGACCAGTGCTACCTTGTTAAAAGTGCCTGCCCTGCCCACTAATCTCAAGAGCAAAAGACACAGCTAAATTTTCCTAATCTGTTTAACAGAAACAGATATAGATATTTGGGCAAAACGCAGACATAGAGGCATATGTTCCAAATCAAAGAAAAGAGAAAATTACAGCAAGAGACTAAGCAAAATGGAGATAAGTAATATGCCTGATTGAGAATTTAAAGTAATGGTCATAAAGATACTCACTGGACTTCAGAGTGAAGGACAACAATGAGACCCTCAACATAGAGATAAAAAAGAATGAATCTGAGATGAAGAACATACTAACTGAAATTAAAACTACACTTGATGGAATAAACAGCAGGCTAGAGGAAGCAGAGGAATGAATTAATGACCTAGAAAACAGAGTAATGAAAAGTAATCAAGCTGAATAAGTGAGAGGAAAAAAGAATTATGCAAAATGAGAACAGACTTAGGGAAATCAGTGACTCCATCAAGCATAATAACATTCATATAATAGGGATTCCAGAAGAGGAAGAAAGAGAAAAGGGGATAGAAAATTCATTTTAATAATATCTGCAGACTTCCCTAATCTGGCAAAAGAAACAGATATCCAGGTCCAAAAGGCATGGAGGTGCTCCAACAAAATCACTCCAAAATCACACAAAGACACGTAGTATTTAAAATGACAAAAAGTGGGGCACCTGGGTGGCTCAGTGGGTTAAAGCCTCTGCCTTCGGCTCAGGTCATGATCTCAGGTCCTGGGATTGAGCCCCACATCGGGCTCTCTGCTCGGCATTGAGTCTGCTTCCTCCTCTCTCTGCCTGCCTCTCTGCCTACTTGTGATCTCTGTCTGTCAAATAAATAAATAGAATCTTTAAAAAAAAATAAAATGCCAAAAAGTAGTGATAAAAAAATTTAAAAGCAGCAGGAGAAAAGCAGACAGTTACTACAAGGGAACTCCCATAAGGCTATCAATGGATACGAGCAGAAATATTGCAGCCCAGAATAAAGTGGCATAATAACATTCAAAGTGCTGAAAAGAAAGATCTACAGCCAAGAATACTCTATCCAGCAAGGCTCTTGTTCGGAATAAAAGGAGAGATAAAGAGTTTCTCAGACAAAAGTGAAAGTAGTTCATGACCACTAAACCAGCCCTATAAGAAATATTAAAGGGGTCTCTTTGAGTGAAAAGGAAAGACTGTAACTGAGAGTATGAAAAGTAGGAAACATGGAAGAAGTAAAAAAAAAAAAAGCATTTCTGCAAAATTCAGTAAAGAAATTAAAAAAATGAAAGAATGTAAAATGTGACACCATCTACCTAAACCATAACAGTGAGAGGAGTAAAGTATGGGTTCAAATGTAAATGACCATCAACTTCATATAGATTGCTATACACAGAAGATGTTATATACAAACCTAATGGTAACCACAAATGAAAAACCAGTAAGACATATGCAAAGAATAAAGAGCAGAAGTAATCTAAGTATATCATTAGAGAAAGCCAGCAAACCATGAAAGAAAGCAAGAGAAGAAAAGAACAGAGAAAAATTACAAAAACAATTATAGGATAAGTAATAAAATGGCAATAAATACGTATTTATCAATAATTATTTTGGGGGTGCCTGACTGGTCCAGTCAGTTAAATATCCAACTCTTGATTTTGGCTCAGGTCATGATCTCAGGTTTGAGCCCTATGTGGGGGTTGGCATGGAGCATGGAGTCTTGCTTCAGATTATTTTTCTCCTTCTTCCTCTGCCCCTCCCCCCTTCACACTCTCTCTCTTCCAAAAAAAAAAAAAATTACATTTAATGTAAATGAATTAAAGGCTCCAGTCAAAAAACATGGAGTGACAGAATGGAAGGGGGAAAAAAAAAAAAGCAAGACCCATATATATGATGCCTACAAGGGACTTATTTCAGACCTAAAGACATAGATTGAAAGTGAGGAGATGGAGAAACACTTATTGTGCAAATGGATGTGAAAAAAAAAACAGGGTAGAAATATTTATGTCAGACAAAATAGACTTTAAAACAAAGATGGTGGGGTGCCTGGGTGGCTCAGTTGGTTAAGCAGCTGCCTTCGGCTCAGATCATGATCCCAGCGTCCTGGGATCGAGTCCCACATCGGGCTCCTTGCTCGGCAGGGACCCTGCTTCTCCCTCTGCCTCTGCCTACCACTCTGTCTGCCTGTGCTCGCTCTTGCTCTAACAAATAAATAAATAAATAAAAATATAAAAAAATAAAAAACAACAACAAAGATGGTAACAAGAGACAAAGAAGGACACTATATAATAATAAACAGGAAAATCCAATGATAAGATATAACAATTGTAAGTATTTATGTAGGGGCTTCTGGGTGGCTCGGTTGGTTAAGCACCTGCCTTCTGATCAGGTCATGATCCCAGGGTCCTGGGATGGAGCCCCATGTCAGGTACTCTGCTCAGCAGGGGAATCCGCTTCTCCTTCTCCCTCTGCCTGCTTGTGTGCTCACTCACTCTTTCTCACTCACTTTCTCTCTCAAATAAATAAATAAAATCTTCAAATAAAAAAATTTATGCAGCCAACATGGGAGCCACCAAATACATAAAACAGTTAATAATAAACACAAAGTAACTAACTGATAACAACACAATAATAGTAGGGGACTTTAACACCCTACTTATGTCAATGGACAAATCATCCTAACAGTCAACAAGGAAACAGTGGTTCTAATGACACACTGGGCCAGATAGACTTGAGAGATATATTCAGAACATTCTATCTTAAAACAGCAAAACACATATTCTTTTTAAGTTCATACGAAAAATCCTCCAAATAGATCGTGTATTAGGCACAGAACAAGTTTGAACAAATTCAGAAAAATCAAAGTCATACCATGCATCATTTGGGATCACATGCTATGAAACCAGAAATCAACTACAAGAAAAAAAAAAAAACTGGGAAGACCACAAATGAGTGGAGGTTAATTACATACTACTAAACAATTAATAACCCAATCAACAAATCAAACAAGAGATAAAAAAAAATTATATTGAAACAAGTGAAAATGAAAATACAATAGCCCAAAATCTTGGGGTGCTACAAAAGCAGTTCTAAGAGGGAAGTTTATAGCAATACAGGCCTACCTCAAAAAATAAGAAAAATCTCAAATAAATAATCTAAACCTATATCTAAAGAAGTTAGAAAAAGAACCAAGAAACCCCAAAACGAGCAGAAGGAAGGAAATAATAAAGAATAGAGCAGAAATAAATGACATAAAAACTAAAAAAAAAAAAACAATGGAAATGATCAATATGACCAAGAGCTGGTTCTTTAAGAAGATCAACAAAACTGTTAGCCAGAATCACACAAAAAACCAGAGACAGAACCCAAACAAAATTACTAATGAAATATGTCAGATCTAGAGTTCAGAATGACGATTCTCAAGGTGCTGGCTGGGTTTGAAAAAGGCATGAAAGATATTAGAGAAATGCTGTCTGGAGAAATAAAGCCCTTTCTGGAGAAAAAAAGAACTAAAATCTAACCAAGCTGAAATAAAAAAAGCTATTAATGAGGTGCAATCAAAAATGGAGGCTCTTACTGCTAGGATAAATGATGCAGAAGAAAGAATTAGTGATACAGAAGACCAAATGATTGAGAATAAAGAAGCTGAGCAAAAGAGAGACAAACAGCTACTAGACCACGAAGGGAGAATTTGAGAGATAAGTGATACCATAAGATGAAACAACATTAGAATAATTGGAATTCCAGAAGAAGAAGGAAGGGGGGGGGCAGAAGATATATTGGAGCAAATTATAGTGGAGAATATCCCTAATATAGCAAAGGGAACAAGCATCAAAATCCAGGAGGCACAGAGAACCCCCCTCAAAATCAATAAAAATGGGTCCATACCCTGTCATCTAATAGTAAAACTTACAAGTCTTAGTGACAAAGAGAAAATCCTGAGAGCAGCTCCAGAAAAGAAGTCTGTAACATACAATGGTAAAAATATTAGATTGGCAGCAGACTTATCCACAGAGACCTGGCAGGTTAGAAAGGACCAGCATGATATATTCAGAGCACTAAACGAGAAAAACATGCCTCCAAGAATACTATACCCGCCTAGGCTATCATTGAAAATAGAAGGAGAGATAAAAAACTTCCAGGACAAACAAAAACTAAAAGAATTTGTAAACACCAAATCAGCCCTACAGGAAATATTGAAAGGGGTCCTCTAAGCAAAGAGAGAGCCTAAAAGTAGTAGACCAGAAAGGAACAGAGACAATATACAGTAACAGTCACCTTATAGGCAATGCAATGGTACTAATTTCATATCTTTCAAGAGTTACCCTGAATGTAAATGGGCTAAATGTCCCAATCAAAAGACACAGGGTATCAGAATGGATAAAAAACAAAACCTATCAATATGCTGTCTACAAGAAACTCATTTTAGACCCAAAGATACCTCCAGATTTAAAGTGAGGGAGTGGAAAATAATTTACCATGCAAATGGACATCAGAAGAAAGCTGGGGTGGCAATTCTTATATCAGATCAATT
>ML099010.1:15398-51996 GCA_003697995.1 Taxidea taxus jeffersonii
CACACTGGAGCAGATGGACATCACAGATATATTCAGAACACTCCATCTCAAAGCAACAGAACACACATTCTTCTCTAGTGCCCATGGAACATTCTCCAGAATAGATCACATCCTGGGTCATAAAACAGGTCTCAACTGGTATCAAAAGACTGGGATCATTCCCTGCATATTTTCAGACCACAGTGCTCTGAAGCTAGAACTCAATCACAAGAGGAAAGTTGGAAAGAACTCAAATATATGGAGGCTAGAGAGCATCCTACTAAATGAATGGGTCAACCAGGAAATTAAAGAAGAATTAAAAAATTCATGGAAACAAATGATAATGAAGAGACAACTCTCCAAAACCTGTAGGACACGGCAAAGACAGTCCTGAGAGGAAAGTATATAGCGATACAAGACATTCTCAAGAAACAAGAAAGGTCTCAAGTACACAACCTAACCCTACACCTAAAGGAGCTGGAGAAAGAACAGCAAAGAAAGCGTAAACCCAGCAGGAGAAGAGAAATAATAAAGATCAGAGCAGAAATCAATGAAATAGAAACAAAAATAAAAACAGAAAACAGTAGAACAAATCAATGAAACTAGGAGCTGGTTCTTTGAAAGAATTAATAAGATCAATAAGCCCCTGGCCAGACTTATCAAAAAGAGAAAGGACTGAAATAAATAGAATCATGAATGAAAGGGGAGAGATCACAACTAACACCAAAAAAATACAAACAATTATAAGAACATATTATGAGCAAATATATGCCAGCAAATTTGACAATCTGGAAGAAATGGATGCATTCCTAGAGACATATAAACTACCACAACTGAACCAGGAAGAAATAGAAAACCTGAACAGATCCATAACCAGTAAGGAGATTGAAACAGTCATCAAAAATCTCCCAACAAACAAGAACCCAGGGCCAGACAGCTACCCAAAGGAATTCTACCAAACATTTAAAGAAGAATTAATTCCTATTCTCCTGAAACTGTTCCAAAAAGTAGAAATGAAAGGAAAACTTCCAAACTCATTTTATGAGGCCAGCATTACCTTAATCCCAAAACCAGACAAAGATCCCATCAAAAAAGAGAATTACAGACCAATATCCTTGATGAACACAGATGCAAAAATTCTCACCAAAATACTGCCAATAGCATCCAACAGTACACTAAAAGGATTATTCACCACAACCAAGTGGGATTTATTCCAGGGCAGCAAGGTTGGTTCAACATCCGCAAATCAATCAATGTGATATAAGACATTAACAAAAGAAGGAACAAGAACCATATGATACTCTCAATAGATGCTGAAAAAGCATTTGATGAAGTACAGCATCCTTTCCTGATCAAAACTCTGCGAAGTGTAGAGGTACAGGATACATACCTCAATATCATCAAAGCCATTTATGAAAAACCCACTGTGAATATCATTCTCAGTGGAGAAAAACTGAGCGCTTTTCCGCTAAGGTCAGGAACACGGCAGGGATGTCCATTATCACCACTGCTATTCAACATAGTACTAGAAGTCCTAGCCTCAGCAATCAGACAACAAAAAGAAATTAAAGGAATCCAAATCAGCAAAGAAGAAATCAAACTATCACTCTTTGCATATGATATGATACTTCATGTGGAAAACCCAAAAGACTCCACTCCAAATCTGCTAGAACTTGTACAGGAATTCAGTAAAGTGTCAGGATATAAAATCAATGCATAGAAATCAGTTGCATTTCTATACACCAACAAGACAGAAGAAAGACAAATTAAGGAGTCAATCCCATTTACAATTGCACCCAAAACCATAAGATACCTAGGAATAAAACTAACCAAAGAGGCAAAAAATCTGTACTCAGAAAAAGATTTATTTATTTGACAGAGATCACAAGTAGGCAGAGAGGCAGGCAGAGAGAGATAGGGGCGGGGGGGGGGAAGCAGGCTCCCCACTGAGCAGAGAACCTGATGTGGGGCTGGATCCCAGGACCCCGGGATCATGACCTGAGCCGAAAGCAGAGGCTTTAACCCACTGAGCCACCCAGGCACCCCTCTATCACACATTTAAAGAAGAGTTAATACCTATTCTTCTCTACCTATTACCAAAAAGATGGAAGAGGAAGGAAAACTTCCAAATTTGTTCTGTGAGGCTAGCATTACCCTAACACTGAAACCAGATAAAGACACTGAAAAAAGAGATAGGGAGAGGGAGAGAGTGACAAAGGACAACATCCATTCATGATAAAAACCTTCAGCACAGTAGGTTTAGAGGGAACATACTTCAATATAATAAAGGCCATTATGAAAAATTCACAGCAAATGCCATACTCAGTGGGGAAAAACTGACAGCTCTTCCCCTAAAATAAAAAACAAGACGGGCATGTCCACTCTCAACCACATTAATTCAACATGGTACTGGAAGTCCTAGCCACAGCAATTAGATAAGAAAAGAAAGAAAAGGCATCCAAATTTGTAACTAAGAAATAAAACTTTGACTACTTTGCAGATGACATGATACTCTATATAGAAAACTCTAAAGAATCCACCAAAAGACTACTAAAACTGATAAATAAATTCAGTAACATTGCAGGAATCAGTATATAGATATCTGTTGCATTTCCACACATCAACAATGAAGTAGCTGAAAGAGAAATAAAGAAAATGATTGCATTTTTATTTACCTATTTACCATTGCATGAGAAATAATAAAATACCCAGGAATAAACTTAACTAAAGGGGTAAAAGACCTGTACTCTGGAAACTAGAGAACACTGAAGGAAGAAATTAAAGACAACACAAAGAAATGTTAAGACCTTCCATGTTAATGGACTGGGAGAACAATTATTTTTTTTTTAGAAGCTTTTTTTTTTTAAGATTTTATTTATTTATTAGTTAGAGGGAGAGAGAGAGTGAGCACAGGCAGACAGAGAGGCAGGCAGAGGCAGAGGGAGAAGCAGGCTCCCTGCTAAGCAAGGAGCCCGATGTGGGACTCGATCCCAGGACGCTGGGATCATGACCTGAGCCGAAGGCAGCCGCTTAACCAACTGAGCCACCCAGGCGTCCCAGAACAATTATTTTTTAAACGACCATACTACCTAAAGCAATCTACAGATTTAATGCAGTTTCTATCAAAATACCAACAGCATTGTTCACAAACCTAGAACAAACAATCCTAAAATTTGTATGGAAACACCAAAGACTCTGAATTGCCAAAGCAGTCCTGAAAAAGGAATACAGAACTGGACACAATTCCAGCCTTCAAGTTATAATACAAAGCTGTAGTAAGTAAAGCAATATAGTACTGGCACAAAAACAGACACATAGATCAGTGGAGCAGAATAGAAAACCCAGAAAGAAACCCACAATTATATGGCCAACTAATCTATGACAAAGGGGAAAGAATATGCAACATGGAAAAAGACAGTCTCTTCAACAAAAGGTGCTGGGAAAACTGGATAGCTACATGTAAGAGAATGAAACTGGATCACTTTCTTACACCGTACAAAATAAAAAAAAACCAAACTCAGAATGGGTTAAGGACCTGAATGTGAGACATGCAACCATAAAAACTGCAGAAGAGAGCACAGGCAGTAACTTTTCTGACATTGATTACAACAGTATTTTTCTAGGTATGTTTCCTGAAGGAAGGGAAACAAAAGCTAAAATAAACTACTGGGATTACATCAAAATTAAAACCTTTTGCACAGCAAAGGAAACAATCAACAAAACTAAAAGTTAATCTACTGAATGGGAAAAGATACTCGCAAATAATATACTAGATAAAGGGTTAGTATCAAAAATATATAAAGAACTTATACAACTCATCATTGCCCCTCCAAATAATCCAATTAAAAAATGGACAGAAGACATGAATAGATAATTCTCCAAAGAGGACACCCAGATGGCCAACAGACACGTGAGAAGATGCTCAACAACACTCATCATGAGGGAAATGTGAATCAAAACTATAATGAGATACCAACCCACACCAGTTAGAAAGATAAAATAAAAAACACAGGAGATAACAAGTGTTGGCAAGGACATGGAGAAAAAGGAATCTTTGCACACCTTTGCCAAAACATAAACTGGTGCAACCCCTGGGGAAAACAGTATTGAGGTTCTTCAAAAAGCTAAAAATAGAACTACCCTATGATCTAGTAATTCCACTACTGGGTATTTACCTCCAAAATACAAAAACACTAATTCAAAGGATACATGTACCCATATGTTTATTGCAACATTATTTATAATAGCCACATTATGGAAGCAGCCCAAGTGTCCATTGACAGATGAATAGATAAAGATGATGTGGGGTGTGTGTGTGTGTGTGTGTGTGTGTGTAAAATGAAATATTACTCGGCCACAAAAGAATGAAAGCTTGTCATTTTCAACAACATGGATAGAGCTAGAGAGTATTATGCTAAGTGAATTAGAGAAATATAAATGCCATTTGATTTCACTTATATGTGGAATTTAAGAAACAAAACATATAAAAAAAAAAGCAAGAGACAAACTAAGAAGCACTCTTGACTATAGAGAACAAACTGGTAGTTAGAAGAGGGGAGGTGGGTAGAGGGATGTCTGGAACAGGTAATGGGGACTAAAGAGTACACTTATCATGAAGAGCACTAAATATTGTATAGAACTGTTGAATCACTGTATTGTACATCCTAAATATAACACTATTAATGATACTGAAGTTAAAATAAAAAACTTACAAAAAAAAGAATATTCTAAAGCTGGACTGTTGTACAAATCTATACATTTACAGAATGTTACTTAACCATACACTTAAAATTGGTGAATTTTATGGTATGTAAATTATACCTCAAGCTATTAAAACATATATTTATTTTTTAAAATAAAAATATACTGTTTTATTGGCCTCAGAGGTACAAGTCCGTGAATTGCCAGGTTAACATGCTTCACAGTACTCACCATAGCACATACCCTCCCCCATGTCCATAACCCCACCACCCTTTCCCGATCCCCCTCCCCCCAGCAACCCTGTTTGTTTTGTGAGATCAAGAGTCTCTTATGGTTTGTCTCCCTCCCGACCCCATCTTGTTTCATTTATTCTTTTCCTACCACCTTAACCCCCACCCCCATTGCATCTCCACTTCCTCATATCAGGGAGATCATGTGATAGTTGTCTTTCTCCAGTTGACTTATTTCGCTAAGCATAATACCCTCTAGTTCCATCCGTGTCATCACAAATTGCAAGATTTCATTTCTTTTGATGGCTGCATAGTATTCCATTGTATATATATATCACCTCTTCTTTATCCATTCATCTGTTGATGGACATCTAGGTTCTTCCCATAGTTTGGCTATTGTGGACATTGCTGCTATAAACATTCGGGTGCACGTGCCCCTTTGGATCACTACTCTTGTATCTTTAGGGTAAATACCCAGTATTGCAATTGCTGGGTCATAGGGTAGCTCTATTTTCAACTTTTTGAGGAACCTCCATGCTGTTTTCCAGAGTGGTTGCACCAGCTTGCATTTCCACCAACAGTGTAGGAGGGTTCCCCTTTCTCCTCATCCTCACCAGCATCTGTCATTTCCTGACTTGTTCATTTTAGCCATTCTGACTGGTGTGAGGTGTTATCTCATTGTTGTTTTGATTTTATTTCCCTGAACATCTATATTTTTTATTTTCTAAAAACAACCATGTGCTTATTTTTAAAATCAGGTATTTGTACTTATAAATATGTGCATATTTCCAAATCCATAAATATTCATTTGCAATATAATTTTAATGGCTAAATGGTATTTTCCATTATATTCATAATTTATTTATCCAATTCTATATTGTTGGACATTTGGTTTATAAGAAAAATTAGAAACTATTACATGATGAATATGCCTTATGTATATACTAAATTCTTTCCTTAAGCAAATTCTATGGGTGAAATTATCCAGGGTTTTTAGTTTTCAATGTCTATCATGAAACTTGCCCTCCAACACATAAAGTTTCCATTATTGTGTTTAGTCTTCATTTTTCTGTGTTTTTGAATAATGGGAATTATTAAGCTTTTTCATTGATACATATATATTTCTGTTTCAATTTAATTTATATCTGACCCTTGATGAGCTTGAATATTTCTAGAATATAAGCTATGGTATGTATTATACGTACATGGAGAGGGAGAGTTTCTTTGCATTTGTAAGGAGATAATTCAATTCATCCCTTTCCTACATATATCTCAATAGTGATATGCCTTGTACCAAAACAATCTAGGAAGTTTCAAGAAATATGCAACTGTGGCATGCTAGAAATAGAATGGGCCTTAAAATCAGAGACTACAGTTTCTTATTCTTAAGAGAATCAACAGGAAAGCATATCAGCAAGGTAGTATAGCAAGAAGCCCTGAACCATCCTTCCCCTTGCAAAGACAATGATTTGGCAAAACTTCACAGACAAATCCAAAAACTACTCAAAAGTCTCCTTGGGCAAACATGAAACCAGGCTCACTGAAGCCAGAGTTTGGGACACCTTCTTGCCAGTGACTCCAGCCCCACGTGATCTGGATTAGCTGACAGCTTTTCTCATTGGAGGGAAGGGATTAGTTTGTGTGTCTAGCACCACAACTTTTCTAAGATGACTCCCCAGAGGACTGGCTTCTGTCTTGCCAGTCTTGGAGCTCTGACAGCCCTGGCACAGTCTAGCCACTTGGTGAAAACTGAAATGGTGGCTTGGGCTGGTAAATGCCATTGATTCTCCCCAGTGCTCAGAATAGACAGAGCAGATGAAAATTCTAGCTCTCAGCATCCACCTGTAGAGGGAGAGTTGTTCCATGCATCTAGCACTCCAGCTTCTCCAGGGTCGCTCAAAATAGTTATTAAAGTTGAAATGGAATAATGGTACATAGCAACCATCTAGCATTAGAAACTCATTAATAAAGGTAAATATAGAATACAGAATGCTATATTACTATGGTGGAGGTAAGTAAATCACTTTTAATTCTAGTATAAAAGTTAAAAGAGAAAGTATTAAAATATAACTCTAACTAAAAATACATTAAAAGATATACAGTATGAATGCACATAAATTGTGACAGTAACAACATGTGGGTGGGAGAGAAGTTAAAAGCGTGGAGTTTTTGTGTGTGATTAAATTTATCTATTTAAAACAGACTGCTATAATTATAAGACATTTTATGTAAGCCACAAAAATAATACCCATAAAAGTTACACAAAGAAAAAGAGAAAGAAAGCAAATCCTATCAATACTAAAAAAGTCAACAAAATATATAAGACAGCAAAAGGAAAAGACAGAGAAAAGAACAAGGCCCCAAGGCTAACAGAAAACAGCAAAATGACAATCTTTCCCTATCAATGGTTGCTTTAAACATAAATGGATTAAACTCTCCAATAAAAACACATAAAGTGCCTGAATGGATTAAACAAAACAAACATACAAGATACTCTCTACAAGAAACTCAGTTTTAAGGACACACATAGGCTGAAACTGAGAAGAATGAAAAATACATTACAGGCAAATGGTAACCAAAAAAAAACAGGAGGGGCTACACTTACACCACACAAAATGACCTTTAAATCAAAAACTCTCACGAGAGAAAGGATATTATAGAATGATAAAATAGGCAATCCACCAGAAAAATAAGTTATAACTGTTTATGCATGCAATATCAGGTCACCTAAATATATGATGCAAATATTGACAGAACTGAAAGGACAATAATAGGACATTTCAATAATCCACTTTCTAAATGGAGAGAACTCTCACACAGAAGATAAGGAACCAGAAGATAAGAACCACACTATAGACCAAATGGACACAACAGACATATACAGAATATTCCATCCAACAATAGGAGATGCACAGTCATTTTAAACACAGGAGGCTCTCCAGGGATAGATCATATGTTGAAACTCAAAGGTAGTCTTAGTTTTAAAAAGACTGAAATGATATCAAGTAGCTTTTTTAAAAAATTTATTTGACAGAGAGAGATCACAAGTAGGCAGAGAGAGAGGGGGAAGCAGGCTCCCTGCTCAGCAGAGAGCCTGATGCGGGGCTCGATCCCAGGACCCTGAGATCATGACCTGAGCTGAAGGCAGAGGCTTAACCCACTGAGCTACCCAGGTGCCCTCAAGTGCCTTTTTCAACCACAATGGGGGGAATGAGAAATCAGTAACAGGAGGAAAACTGGAAAACTCATCAATATGTGGAACTTAACACACTCCTGAATAACCAACGGGTCCAAGTAGAAACAATAACAACAACAACAACAACACAAAAACCCAAGACTAATGAAGATGGAAACACAACTTGCCACAACTTATAGAAGGTAAAAGAGCAGTACTAAGAGGAAAATTTGCTGTTATAAACACTTACACAGAAGACAGATCTCAAACAACTAAACTTTATGCCTCAAGGAGCTAGGAAAAGAAAAACAAGCTATGCTTAAATTTAACAGAAGGAAGAAAATAAAGATTAGAGAAGAAATAAATGAAATAGAGGATAGTATATTAGATGGTGGGGCACCTGGGTGGCACAGTGGGTTAAGCCTCTGCCTTCAGCTCAGGTCATGATCCGAGGCTCCTGGGATAGAGCCCCGCACTGGCTCTCTGCTCAGTGGGGAGCCTGCTTCCCCCCTCTCTCCCTGCCTGCTTCTCTGCCTACTTGTGATCTCTCTCTGTGTCAAATAAATAAATAAAATCTTAAAAAAAAATAAAGAAATGAAAGACAAAAAAAATAGAGGATAGTAAAATAAAAAAATTAACAAAACTCAGAATTGGCTTTTTGAAAAGAAACAAAATTGACACTTGAGAGAGAGAGAGAGAACTCAAGTATAAAATGAAAAATAAAGAAGAGACACAATGGATGCCAAAGAAATAAAAAGGATCATAAGAGACTAGTGTAAACAAGTATACATCAACAAATCGTATAACCTAGAAAAAATGGATAGATTTCTAGAAACATGCAACCTACTGTGAATAATCATGATAAATTGGTATTTGGAACAGGTCTATAACTAGGAAGAAGATTGAGTTAGTAATCAAATGCCTCCCAACAAAGACAGACACAGATCCAGATGGCTTCATGGTGAACTCTACCAAACATTTAAAGAAGCATTAATATCAATACCCCTTAAAGTCTTCCAGAAAATTGAAGACTAAAGAACACTCCTAATTTATCATACACCATGACCAAGTGGGATTTATTCTTGGCATGCAAGGATGGTTCAACAGGAAAATCAATTAATATGTCACATTAAGGAATAAAGGATAAAAATCACATGATAATCCTAATAGATGCAGAAAGAATTTGAATAAATTCAATACTCTTTCATGATAAAAACTCTCAACAAATTAGGAATACAAGAAAGATACTTTAGAACATAATAAAGACCATATGTGAAAGCCCACAGATGACAGCATACTCACTGCTGAGAAATAAAACCTTTCCCAAGATTAGGAACAAGGCAAGAATGCCTGCTCTTGCCATTTCTATTCAACATAGTACTGGAAGTCCTAGCCAGCACAGTTAAGCGAGAAAAAGAAAACAGAAATCCAAATCAAAAAGAAAGAAGAAATACTGCCTCTGTTTGAAGACAAAGACAATATGATCTTATATATTGAAAGCCCTAAAACTTCCATAAAAAAGAAACTGTTAAAACAAATATGCACATTCCATAAAATTATAGGATACAAAACAACATACAAAAATCAGTTGCACTTCTGTATACTAACAAACTATGTGGAAAGGAAATTAAGAAAATAAGCTCATTGAAAATACCATGAGAGGGAATAAAATACTTAGGAATACATTTAACCAAGGAGGTAAAACCTGTAAAATACTGATTAAAGAAACTAAAACAGATACAAAAAATTGGAAAGATATCCCCTGTTCATGGGTTAGAAGAATATAAAAATGTACATTCTCCCCAAAATGATCTAAATATTTAACATAATCTCTATCAAAAGTCCAAGGACATTTTTTCTACAGAAATGAACAATTCTATAATTCATATGGCACCACAAAGGACCCTGAATAGCTAAATGAATGTTGACTAAGTAAAACAAAGGTGGAGGCATCAGAACTTATGATTTCAAAATATACTTCAGAGTTACTGTAATCAAAACAGTATGATACTAGCATAAGACAAGCATTCATAGCAGTGCAACAGAACAGAGAGCCCAGACATAAATCCATGCATATTTGATGAACTGATTTTTGACAAGGGAGTCAAGAATACACAACAGGGAATGGATCATTCCTTCAACAGTGTTGGGAAAACTGGATATTCACTATCAAAAAAGCGAATTTGAACCTTGAACTTACAGAGAAATCAACTCAAAATAGATCAAAAACTTAAATGTAAGACATGAAACTGTAAAACTTCCAGAAGAAAACAGGATAAATATTCATAACACTGGCCTTGCCAATGATTTTTTTAAAAATATTTTATTTATTTATTTGAGAGAGAGAGACAGTGAGAGAGAGTCTGAGCGAGGTCAGAGGGAGAAGCAGACTCGCCATGGAGCTGGGAGCCCGATGTGGGACTCGATCCCGGGACTCCGGGATCATGACCTGAGCCGAAGGCAGTCGCTTAACCAACTGAGCCACCCAGGCACCCCCTGCCAATGATTTTTTAGATGTAACATCAAAAGCACAGGAGGAGGAGTCAAGATGGAAGAGAAGTAGCAGGCTGAGACGACATCAGGCAGCAGGAGATCAGCTAGATAGCTTATCAAACCATTCCGAACACCTACAAATCCAAAAGGAGATCGAAGAGAAGAGCAACAATTCTAGAAACAGAAAATCGACCACTTTCTGAAAGGTAGGACCAGCGGAGAAATGAATCCAACGCGACAGGAAGATAGACCACGGGGGGAAGGGCTGGCTCCCGGCAAGCGGCGGAACAACGGAGCACAAAATCAAGACTTTTAAAAGTCCTCTCCATGGAGGGATATCCCTCCAGAGGCTAAATTGGGTGAAGACCTCGCCTTCAGGGGAGGCTTCAGGGGACAGTGTGGCCTCAGGTCCCACAGGGTCACAGAAGGATCAGGGGTGTCTGAGTGTCACAGAGCGCACAGGTATTAGAGCAGGGAAGCCAGCTGCGGAGACAGAGCCAAGGAGTGAACTCTGAACTCGGGGTTACCTTGAACCATAATCTGTGACACAGGCCGGTGCTCTGTGCGAGAGGTCCCCACAAGATCCGGGGAGACTCCGACCTGGGAGAGCCCAGGGATGTGCAGGGTTCGGAGACTTCAGGTGGGACTCTGTACCAGAGACAGAGACACTCGGTCACGGGCTGGGTGATCTGGGAGCGCAGCCAGAGGCCAGTGAGACGGGAGTGATTAAGCGCGATTTTCTCCAAGCGCGGCTGGAGGCTGGGGAGACGGGAGTGATTAAGCGCTTTTCTCTAAAGGTGCACTGAAGAGTGGGGCCCCAAGCTCTCGGCTCCTCTGAGCTGGAGATTGGGAGGCTGCCATTTTCATTCTCATCCTCTGGAACTCTATGGAAAGTGGCAAAGCGTTCAGGGAACAAAAGCTCCTGAAAGCGAACCCGAGAGGATTACTTAGCCCGGACCCTGGTAAGGGCGGTGCAATTCTGCCTGGGGCAGAGACACTTGAAAATCATTACAACAGGCCCCTACCCCAGAAGATCAACAAGAAATCCAGCCAAGACCAAGTTCACTTACCAAGGAGAACAGTGAAATTCCAGAGGAGGAGAAAGCAAAGCATGGAATTCATGGCTTTCTCCCCATGAATCTTTAGTCTTGCAAAGTTAATTAATTTTTAAAATTTTTTTTCTCTTCTGCTAATTTTTTTAACTTTTACCCTTTCCTCTTTTAATGTTTTTAACTAGTTTATCTTAATAACTTTCTTAAAAAAACATCTTTTTTGAACTTTCATTATTATAGTCATATTTTATCCTTCATTGTATCTAACTTTATTCTTTGTATACACATAGGGTTCTTTTTCTTCTAAAAAATGTGGGGTACAACTACTTTTAATAGATCAAAATACACCCTAAATCTAGCACTGGGATTAATCTAGTCTCCAGCCCAAGCAAGTTCTCTCCACTTTCTTTTTTTAATTCTCCCTACCAACTTACCTTATCACTCCTTTGTTAGAAATTTAAAAGAATTTTTTTTCATCTTTATAGTCATATTTCATCACTTCATTGTGTTTGCCCTTACATATGTTTTTCATTCTTTAAAATTTTGGGAGGTAGTTTCTTCTAAGAGACCAAAATACTCCCAAAATTAAATGGGTGACACTGTTCTAGTCACCAGTCTAATATATATATATATTTTTTTCTTTTTTTATATATTTTTCTTTGTGTTCTCTTTTTTTATTTTTTTTTCTCTTTTCTGAACTTCTTTTTACCCCATTTCTCCCCCTCTGCCCAACGATTTGGGGTCTCTTCTGATTTGGTTAAAGCACATTTTCCTGGGGTCTTTGCCACCCTTTTAGTATTTCATTTGCTCCTTCATATATTTTTTTTTAAAGATTTTATTTATTTATTTGACAGAGAGAGAGAGATCACAAGCAGGCAGAGAGGCAGGCAGAGAGAGGAGGAAGCAGGCTCCCCGCTGAGCAGAGAGCCCGATGCGGGACTCGATCCCAGGACCCTGGGATCATGACCTGAGCCGAAGGCAGAGGCTTTAACCCACTGAGCCACCCAGGCGCCCTCCTTCATATATTTTTACCTGGACAAAATGACAAGGCGGAAAAACTCACCACAAAAAAAAAGAACAGGAGGCAGTACTGAAGGCTAGGGACCTAATCAATACAGACCTTGGTACTATGTCAGATCTAGAATTCAGGATGATGATTATCAAGGTTCTAGCTGGGCTCGAAAAAAGCATGGAAGATATTAGAGAAACCCTGTCTAGAGAAATAAAAGCCCTTTCTGGAGAAATAAAAGAACTAAAATCTAACCAACTAAAATCAAAAAAGCTATTAATGAGGTGCAATCAAAAATGGAGGCTCTTACTGCTAGGATAAATGAGGCAGAAGAAAGAATTAGTGATACAGAAGACCAAATGATAGAGAATAAAGAAGCTGAGCAAAAGAGAGACAAACAACTACTGGACCACGAGGGGAGAATTCGAGAGATAAGTGATACCATAAGATGGAACAACATTAGAATAATTGGGATTCATGAAGAAGAAGAAAGAGAGAGGGGAGCAGAAGGTATATTGGAGAGAATTATCGGAGAGAATTTCCCTAATACAGCAAAAGGACCAAACATCAAAATCCAGGAGGTGCAGAGAATCTCCCTCAAAATCAATAGGAATAGGTCCACACCCCATCATCTAATAGTAAAATTTACAAGTCTTAGCAACAAAGAGAAAATCCTGAAAGCAGCATAGGACAAGAAGTCTGTAACATACGATGGTAAAAATATTAGATTGGCAGGAGACTTATCCACAGAGACCTGGCAGGCCAGAAAGAACTGGCATGATATATTCAGAGCACTAAACAAGAAAAACATGCAGCCAAGAATATTTTATCCAGCTAGGTTATCATTGAAAATAGAAGGAGAGATAAAAAACTTCCAGGACAAACAAAAACTGAAAGAATTTGCAAACACCAAACCAGCTCTACAGGAAATATTGAAAGGGGTCCTCTAAGCAAAGAGAGACCCTAAAAGTAATAGATCAGAAAGGAACAGAGACACTATACAGTAACAATCACCTTACAGGCAATACAATGGCACTAAATTCATATCGCTCAATAGTTACCCTGAACACAAATGGACTAAATGCCCCAATCAAAAGACACAGGGTTTCAGAATGGATAAAAAAACAAAACTTATCAATATGCTGCCTATAAGAAACCCATTTTAGACCTGAAGACACATCCAGATTGAAAGTGAGGCGATGGAAAACAATTTACCATGCTAATGGACATCAGAAGAAAGCTGGGGTGGCAATCCTTAGATCAGATCAATTAGATTTTAAGCCAAAGACTATAATAAGAGATGAGGAAGGACACTATATCATACTCAAAGGGTCTGTCCAGCAAGAAGATCTAACAATTTTAAATATCTATGCCCCTAACATGGGAGCAGCCAACTATATAAACCAATTAATGACAAAATCAAAGAAACACATTGACAAGAATACAATAATTGTAGGGGACTTTAACATGCCCCTCACTGAAATGGACAGATCATCCAAGCAAAAGATCAACAAGGAAATAAAGGTCTTAAATGACACACTGGAGCAGATGGACATCACAGATATATTCAGAACACTCCATCCCAAAGCAACAGAATACACATTCTTCTCTAGTGCCCATGGAGCATTCTCCAGAATAGATCACATCCTGGGTCATAAGACAGGTCTCAACTGGTATCAAAAGATTGGGATCATTCCCTGCATATTTTCAGACCACAATGCTCTGAAACTAGAACTCAATCACAAGAGGAAAGTTGGAAAGAACTCAAATATATGGAGGCTAGAGAGCATCCTACTAAATGAATGGGTCAACCAGGAAATTAAAGAAGAATTAAAAAATTAATGGAAACAAATGATAACGAAGAGACAACTCTCCAAAACCTGTAGGACACAGCAAAGACAGTCCTGAGAGGAAAGTATATAGCAATACTAGACATTCTCAAGAAACAAGAAAGGTCTCAAGTACACAACCTAACCCTACACCTAAAGGAGCTGGAGAAAGAACAGCAAAGAAAGCCTAAACCCAGCAGGAGAAGAGAAATAATAAAGATCAAAGCAGAAATCAATGAAATAGAAACCAAAAAAAACAATAGAACAAATCAACGAAACCAGGAGCTGGTTCTTTGAAAGAATTAATAAGATTGATAAACCCTTGGCCAGACTTATCAAAAAGAAAAGAGAAAGGACCCAAATAAATAAAATCATGAATGAAAGAGGAGAGATCACAACCAACACCAAAGAAATACAAACAATCATAAGAACATATTATGAAAAACTCTATGCCAACAAATTCGACAATCTGGAAGAAATGGATGCTTTCCTAGAGACATATAAACTGCCAAAACTGAACCAGGAAGAAATAGAAAACCTGAATAGGCCCATAACCAGTAAGGAGATTGAAAGAGTCATCAAAAATCTCCAAACAAACAAAAGCCCAGGGCCAGATGGCTTCCCAGGGGAATTCTACCAAACATTTAAAGAAGAATTAATTCCTATTCTCCTGAAACTGTTCCAAAAAATAGAAATGGAAGGAAAACTTCCAAACTCATTTTATGAGGCCAGCATCACCTTGATCCCCAAACCAGACAAGGATCCCATCAAAAAAGAGGATTACAGACCAATATCCTTGATGAACATAGATGCGAAAATTCTCACCAAAATACTAGCCAATAGGATCCAACAGTACATTAAAAGGATTATTCACCACGACCAAGTGGGATTTATTCCAGGGCAGCAGGGTTGGTTCAACATCCGCAAATCAATCAATGTGATACAGTACATTAACAAAAGAAAGAACAAGAACCATATGATACTCTCAATAGATGCTGAAAAAGCATTTGATAAAGTGCAACATCCCTTCCTAATCAAAACTCTTCAAAGTGTAGGGATAGAAGGCACATACCTCAATATTATCAAAGCCATCTATGAAAAACCCACGGCGAGTATCATTCTCAATGGAGAAAAACTGAGAGCTTTTCTGTTAAGGTCAGGAACACGGCAGGGATGTCCACTATCACCACTGCTATTCAACATAGTACTAGAAGTCCTAGCCTCAGCAATCAGACAACAAAAAGAAATTAAAGGCATCCAAATCAACAAAGAAGAAGTCAAACTATCACTCTTTGCAGATGATATGATACTATATGTGGAAAACCCAAAAGGCTCCATTCCAAAACTGCTAGAGCTTGTACAGGAATTCAGTAATGTGTCAGGATATAAAATCAATGCACAGAAATCAGTTGCATTTCTTTACACCAACAACGAGACAGAAGAAAGAGAAATTAAGGAGTCAATCCCATTTACAATTACACCCAAAACCATAAGATACCTAGGAATAAACCTAACCAAAGAGGCAAAGAATCTATACTCAGAAAACTATAAAGTACTCATGAAAGAAATTGAGGAAGACACAAAGAAATGGAAAAATGTTCCATGCTCATCGATTGGAAGAATAAATATTGTGAAAATATCTATGCTACCTAAAGCTATCTACACATTTAATGCAATGCCTATGAAAATCCCATCCAATTTTTTCAAAGAAATGGAACAAATAATCCTAAAATTTATATGGAACCAGAAAAGACCTCAAAAAGCCAAAGGAATATTGAAAAAGAAAGCCAACATTGGTGGCATCACAATTCCAGACTTCAAGCTCTATTACAAAGCTGTCATCATCAAGACCGTATGGTACTGGCACAAAAACACACATAGATCAATGGAACAGAATAGAGAGCCCAGAAATAGACCCTCAACTCTATGGCCAACTATCTTCGACAAAGCAGGAAAGAATATCCAGTGGAAAAAAGACAGCCTCTTTAACAAATGGTGTTGGGAAAATTGGACAGCCGCATGCAGAAAAATGAAATTGGACCATTTCCTTACACCATACATGAAAATAGACTCAAAATGGATGAAGGACCTCAACATGAGAAAGGAATCCATCAAAATCCTTGAGGAGAACACAGGCAGCAACCTCTTCGACCCCAGCTGCAGCAACTTCTTCCTAGGAACAACGCCAAAGGCAAGGGAAGCAAGGGAAAAAATGAACTATTGGGACTTCATCAAGATCAAAAGCTTTGGCACAGCAAAGGAAACAGTCAACAAAACCAAAAGACAACTGACAGAATGGGAGAAGATATTTGCAAACGACATATGAGATAAAAGGCTAGTATCCAAAATCTATAAAGAGCTTAGCAAACTCAACACCCAAAGAACAAATAATCCAATCAAGAAATGGGCAGAGGACATGAACAGACATTTCTGCAAAGAAGACATCCAGATGGCCAACAGACACATGAAAAAGTGCTCCACATCACTGGCATCAGGGAAATACAAATCAAAACCACAATGAGATACCACCTCACACCAGTCAGAATGGCTAAAATGAACAAGTCAGGAAATGACAGATGCTGGCGAGGATGTGGAGAAAGGGGAACCCTCCTACACTGTTGGTGGGAATGCAAGCTGGTGCAACCACTCTGGAAAACAGCATGGAGGTTCCTCAAAAAGTTGAAAATAGAGCTACCTTATGACCCAGCAATTGCAATACTGGGTATTTACCCTAAAGATACAAGGGTAGTGATCCAAAGGGGCACGTGCACCTGAATGTTTATAGCAGCAATGTCCACAATAGCCAAACTATGGGAAGAACCTAGATGTCCATCAACAGATGAATGGATAAAGAAGAGGTGGTATATATATACAATGGAATACTATGCAGCCATCAGAAGAAATGAAATCTTGCCATTTGCAACGACATGGATGGAACTAGAGGGTATTATGCTTAGCGAAATAAGTCAATCAGAGTAAGACAACTATCATATGATCTCCCTGATATGAGGAAGTGGAGACCAATGGGGGTGGGGGTTAAGGGGGTAGGAAAAGAATAAATGAAACAAGATGGGATCAGGAGGGAGACAAACCAAAAGAGACTCTTAAAGTCATAAAACAAACTGAGGGGGGGAGGGGGGAGGGGTGTTGGGAGAGTGTTGTGGGGTTATATTATATGTTTAAATTTAAAAAAAAGCATAGGCAACAAAAGCAAAAATATAGAAGTGGGACAATATAAAAAAATAATTCTGTATTGAGAAAACAATCAATGGAATGGGAGAAAATATTTACACCTCACACACCTGATAAAGAATTAATTTCTAAAGTACATAGCGATAATAGTAAAAACCTAATAAACCAATTAAAAAAATGGGCTAAGGACTTTAATAAATACATTGGCAAAGAAGAGACATCAGTAACCAAAAAGTAAATGAAAAAAAAAATGCTCAATGTCACTAAACATCAGGGAATCACAAATTAAAACTACAGTATCACTTCAGGATAGTTGTTATATAAAAAAAAAGACAAGTGTTGGCAAAGAAGTGGAGAAATTGGAACCCTTGTATACTGTTGGTGGGAATGCAAACTGATGCATCATGGAAATGAGTATGGAGGTTCTCCCCAAATTAAACAGAACTACCATAGGAACCAATGCTCCCACTTTTGAGTCCTTATCCAAAAGATTTGAAATCATGATGTCGAAGAGCTATCTGCACTGTCATGTTCATTACAGCACTATTCATGTTATCCAAGATGTGGACACAACCTGAATATCCACAGATAGATGACTGGATAAAGAAAATGTGGTCAGTACAGATAGTGGAATACTATTTAGACTTATATAGACAACAGAATACTACACAGCTTTAAATTTAAAAAGCTTCTTTTTTAAATGTGACAACATGAATGAACCTTGAAAATATAATGCTGTGCAAAAGCCAGTCATGGAAAGACAGACTGCAAAATTCCATTTATATGAGTTATCTAAAAGAGTCAAATTCAGAGATTCAAAGAGTGGAACGGGGGTTGCCAGAGCCTGGTGGAGGGGGAAATGGAGAGTCATTAATCAACAGGCTCCAAGTTTCCATTAAGCAAAGATAGATAAAAGATCTGCTGTGCAATGTTGTACTGATCATCAATAATAATGTATGGTGCATTGAAGAGTTTACAAGTATTGATTTTATGGCAAGTGTTCTTACCACAGTAAAATACATAAGTAAATAAATCAAGATAATAAAGTTGGAGAACACTAAACAAAAGAAACCTTTCCAAACCTCTATTTTCAAATGACTCTCACCATGAGTCTTTTTTTCCCCTCTTTAAACAAAAGCTTTATTTTCAAGCTCATGGATTAATATTTACTTAGAAAAAAAAAGGATAAAATATATATAGGAGTACCTCTTATTTACTGAATGTCCTTCTGTAAATGTAACTGCCAAAGTGCATTAAACAAGGAAATAAAATGTACCACCAGCATTTGCAGTCGTATAGATTAAAAAGCATTCATTCAAACAAGATGGGATTGGGAGGGAGACAAACCAAAAGAGACTCTTAATGTCATAAAACAAACTGAGGGGGGTGGGGGGGAGGGGTGTTGGGAGAGGGTGGTGGGGTTACACTATATGTTTAAATAAGAATAAAATTAAAAAGTTTTAAAAAAGCATTCATTCACCACATGCTTATGTTACATTAATACACACAAAGCATAGTCAAATTAGGCTTTAACCAAACACTAAATACACATGGAGCTTACTAAATAGGGAACAATCACAACCTCCATTAAATGTATATAGCTTCTAAAAAGTCTCATTTTGTGAAAGAGATATTTAATAATAATAACAGGGTATATATATGGTCTGTTGATATGGAAAACAAATTTCAGGATCAAAAGTCACTAAATTTCATAAGTGATCAGTGAATCAATCAGAGACAATGCATTATAAAGCTGGAAGGGGCCACTGCAACTAAATTCCTCATTTCCAAAATGGGGTTCAAATCCATTAAGTATGACTTGCTCAGGATCACAGAACTCTTCTAGATGAGACAAGAATACAGGTGTCCTTTTCTTCTGCATCCTATCAAAAAGTGTTTAAAACACAAAAAGCCACTTAATCCTTCCTGGGTTATTGTTAAGCTTCTCTGGAGAGGAATAGCAGGTGCTAGCCTCATGAGACTCTGAGGGTCAGAGGCTCTTGATTATAAATCGTGCCCTTATAAGAGCACTGGTGGAAAGAAAGCTTTTTGGAACAGAAAACAAGCAATTAAAAAGGAAATATGTCATCTGAATTGCAGCTGAATCTCTCTTTAAGCAAATAATAGCAAAAAGCATAATTTCTAAAAACCTGTTTTTCTTGAGCAGAGGGACTTAAATCACATCAGCCTCAGAAGGTTTTGCTCAGAAACCTTTATTACAGCCTGCAGGTAAAGGTTTTTGGAAGCCTATCCTGGAATTAGTGTTTCCAGGCTGATGGTTATTTCATTTATAATTTCCTATTCTTCTTTCGTATATGAGAGGTTTTTTGGTTTCTGTACTGAATCACTCAAAAACTTTGATATTGAAAATTAAGATTAATATTCTAGAAGAAACAAATATGTTATAACTTCACCATCCATCAATCTGTCATTGCTGAAATAAGAGCATTCAAATATTCAGAATGATTAAAGTACATTTATATTACTAAAAACAATCAAGAAACTAATGAAGCAAAATTAATTCACTTATTATATAAACAACAAAAAGCAGATTTCAAGTAGGCACTTTGAGCTCCAGGCCTGAAGTAGTATAAAAAAATGAGAAGACTAAGACAGTGATAAAACTCTGATAGGAATCCTATTTTTTAACAAAAGGACTCATTTTAATCAGAAGCTCAGATTTTGCTCCTTTGCCATGGCAACAGATGCAGAATCCTTTACCTGGAAGGTTAGAATGATAATCTTCATTATGTTCACAAGAGGCTCTGTGTTAACAGTTTAGTAATTGGACTGGAAGGAATGAATTTGAGTATTTCTACCCAGTTCTAAATAATATTTTTTGATCTTCATGGAGGAAGTGATTATATGGAGGACAGTCTTGGCCATTAACTCACAGTATGATTTTAGGTACATCCACTAACTCGCCTGTGTTTTTTCCCTCGCTGATCTATGAAATGGGAACACTGGTCTTGGCTTTCATTCCAGAACGGGCTAGGTCTGTGTTCCCTGGTTCATCTGATACTGAAAAGAAAAAAACCATTTTGTAATCTTTTTTAGACAGATGAAGAAATTGTCTCATGCATGCTCTACCCTCTTGCTATATGACCTCAAAAGAGGTCAATATGGGGAGATGCAGAACAGACAGGTTCATGGGTGTTCTGCCCCATGCATCCTGACATCTCACACAATCCTTGAATGTTCCCACTTCCATATGTAAGGACTGAGGTCTGCTGCTCCGCTGCTGAGCAACTATTTTCTCATCGAAATGGAGAAAATGATTCTATAATTAAAATGTGGAAAGACTAAGTAAATGCTCAGAGATGAGCAGAGGGAAGTTTTTATTCCTTCTGTTGGGAGAAGGTGCCTTGACAGCACCTCTTTAGTTATTAATGTGTGCTCAGAAATTGTGGGTCCCATCCTTTTATTCTTGCCAGGCCTTCAACCCTCTTTTGCTAAGTTATCAGATAGCAAAGATTTTAGGTCTTTTCCTTCCAAGTGACATTTGCTTTTAAAAACTTGTAAGCACTGGGGCCACTTAAAGACTGACAAACCTTTGAGACTTGAGAGAAATGGGTATTTAAAGGTGAATTTTTCAAGAATTCTTGAATCCTTGCCCATGTTCTGAAACCACATTCTCGTGACAGGCACGGAGGCGCCCCACGAAGCCACTGAAGGGATGTGCTTATGTGACAACTTGTTGCACCGTAGGGATCTTCTGAAATGCCCTTGTTGATGCCATTCTCTCCAGGCTACTCCCAGCCAATCATGGAGCACAGTGAAAGTTCGAGACCTGGGCCACTTCGGCCTGAGGTGGGCTCCCCACTTGGCCTTAGGACTTTCTTGGCGGCTCTTCCTGCCCTCCTAGGTGCCAGATCTGCATCACACTCAGAAGGTTCTTCCCGCAACTCTTGCTTCCTCTTCCTTTTTCCCTTCGCAGGGAATCCCTTGAATTCCTAATTCCATCTTGGCATCTGCAGTCCGTGAACTAGAGCAGACCCAACACTCCGTAAATATTTGTTGTGCCAGATGAAGAAATCTCAGGATGAACTAAACCAACTCTTAGGGGAGGTGAAGAGATAAAGGACAACCTCGATTGAGTACCTATCATTTGCCAGGTGCTTGACCATGGACTCATGGACCATGAGTGTCTCGGTGAAGTTGGGCTAAAAGAGGAGTTAATATATGCTCAGGGGCTGGTATGTATTAAATGCTCAGTAAATAGGAGGTATCCCTAGTAAAAAGAATTACACTGAATTGTGTGAAAAAGTCATGTGGATAGGAGATACTGAAGGCATGGAAGATGAAGAGAACCAGGCAAGAGAACAGGTCAGATCATGGTTCAAGCAATACTCTGGGTTCAGCCACTGGGTGCAGCTGAGAATGCTCTGGGAGCTGCTGCTTCTATTGAAGTTTGGCCATCTAAGAAATGCTCAGCTCTAGGTGGCCCCAAATACTGATTTGTTCATTTTTCAAGAGCTCTGTGGTTAACCCTAAATGGTTAATATAATGTCTGTCTTTCAGTGAGGTGGAGGAATATCCGTATCACTCTCTTAGTGGTATTACTCCAGGTCTAAAGGCAAAGCTCTATCTTCAGTTCAGATTTGGGGCCCCAACTGGAGATGGGTGGAAGAGGGGTGAGAGCAGAGAGGATAGGATCATGGGGTGAGACCCTGACTCCTTCCCATCTGAACTTATTGTCAATGGGAAGTCCCAGGCTTGGCGGTTAGCTTTTTCATCTGCTTCAAGTGCAGCTCTACAGTTAGGCACGTGACTGTGGGCTGTTTTCAACTGTAGTTTGATTAAAGAGACATTCCAGATGTCAGACACCATGCTGAAGACATGCTTTTTACCTCCTAAGGAAAGGTAGGCCATAACTAGGAAAACTCCTAAGGAATAGTACAGAGGATACAGAGCCTGCCAGGAAACAATCATCTTATCCTATGGCAATAGTAAATAGAAAAAGGAATTATTAAAAAAAAAGAAAAAAGGAATTACTTTTTAAACCCACTGATGATTCTCAAAGCCATCTAAATCATCTGTCAGCAGTGACTTTCAGAAGGCAGCTCCAGATTCCTTAGTAAATTAAGCCTACAAGTGAAAGCATTCTTAATTCATTACATGTCAGTATACTTGCCACAAACATAATTAGTCTCATAAGAGTGTCATTTTTGAAAGGTTAATAAATCCATCCATACTTTCTCCAGAGTACGAGGGGTCAATTTTCACTTGTCTATGCCTCATGCATGCTTTTGCGTTTTGAAAAGCAATGAAATCCCCAAAGAATTAGTAGTTGTTTTTTCTTTTTTTTTTTTTTAACATAAAGTAGTATTACATCTCAGCATTGCTGAAGCATACAATTTGGTAATCTGAAAGTAATGAGAAAATCTATTACCATACCATATATTATCATGTAGCCATCATTATTAATTTAATCTGTCATTGAAGGTACTGAGGTCAGATGTGTTTTAAAATTCATAATTTCCCAGAAACTAGAAAGGCAATACCTGATATGCACATGTGCACACGCACGCACACACACACACAAACATATAACATATATTTATCATATATATAATACCCCCAGCAGAGTCTGGGGCAATACCCTGTAATACTATATTCATATTTTTGCAGCATAACCCTGGATATTAAAATAGGTTTTGTTACCAAATGGATTTTGGTACTAAGCTGACCAAACAACAAGGACACCGAAGCATTCAGTGTTCAGAACTTTCTGGATTTCAGAATTGCAGATAAGCGGTGGATCTGCAGGTTATTTGCATCCTAACTCCTCCTCAAACAATCTCCATCAGAACTGTGGGAACAGAAGATAAAGAGCTGCCAGGGATGTAGCTTGAAACTGATGTAGGGGACTTTTAGTTCTGCTTTCTCTGCCCTAATTCTTTAAGATTCATTTGCAAAGGTCTCTTAGGCTGCACAAAATACAGACGTATCCACCTATCTTTGTGTACAATGAGTAACTTGGAGGAACTGTTTTCCTACCAAGGATAAGCCCACTGAGCTTTATTTGCACCTCTGATTTGCATGAGCAAATGTGAAAGTAGAGAATAAGGAAGAAAAAAAAAAAAAGCCCCTTCCAGCCACTACCCTTTGCCTCCAGCCATGGAACCATTCCTCATTACAGTCCCCTTCTTGTAAAAATGCTGAAGATCTGTTTCATGTTAAACCTTGTGGGGTAGTGAAGGGGTTCACATCATTTCCTCCTGTTTCTCTTAATCAAATGGACAGCTGCTTTCTCTATCAGCTGAGAAAAGCCGCAACACAATGCTCAAGACAGTAACAAAAATGTCTCACTGTATCACTTCATTGGTGGGTAGGGGCTAATTTTTGTTCTATTATTATATTCCTTTTGGTGTGAACATCTGACCACACCTTGAACGTGGCAGGTGCTTCTTGTGTGTTTAAGAAGCTGGATGGAGAGAGCACTGTTACCCTCTCCACAACACACTTTTTGTTTGCTCATTGCTTTTCAAAAGAAGTCTGTTTCCTCAGTGTTGAGGTAACTCATAGTCTCTTTAGGATTCTGCTCCTAGAGCTATTTATAAGTCCGGGTAGGCAGGTCCCACAGCCCTCCTTTGTGCTTCCAAGGGGGCTGTGGGAGTGTATGTTCTGTCGCTGCTGCTGATCTGTTTTGATCATATTAATGAGGAGATGGCTGACTAGGAGCTGTGTTTCCTTTTCAGTTGTTCCTCTATATTGTTATGAATTAATTTCTGTTGGGTTTTGATAATTCTGTTATTGACAGACATTTGCACCTCCACACAATCACGTCTCTGCCCCTAAGGAGCAGTTTGGTCGATCACTCAGAGTTGCGCGTGTATGTCTATGTACTCTCCAGACTGAAGTTGCCCCAGAAACAAGCCCATTTTGTTTCCACTGCTCATTTGATTTTTACAAGTCAACTGAAACGTGTATCCTTGCAATGAAGGAAAGTTTCATGAAGTACTCCCATTATCCATGGGAAAAAAAAATCAGAACGCTAACCTTCTATTTAATTTCTTTGGAGGATCAACATCCCAAACTTTTATTTAGATTACTAGTCAGCTGCGTCACCTTGTAGACACAAAATGTTTTGGTTGTTGTTCTAAGAAATAATCCTTATCTGTATAAAGCCCCAAAGCACATGCTTAGCATTTTTTTTTTCCAGTAACAAAGACTGAAAGTTGGGAGAGACCCTGGAAGTAAACAGAGTCTCTCTTGACTCCCTCTCATGGGTCACACGCAGTGAGAGCCTGTGTGTGGGAGCTAACTTCACGGTCCCCACACCCTTGGGAGGGAAGTACAGTTATTCACCTCTGCCAAAGGAAAAACCAACAGCACAGAGAGGTTAGCTCAGGCATACGCTAGCAAGTAGCAGAACTGGAATGCAAGTCAAGTTCTACCTGGTTCCAAAATTGGCCTTTCCAGAACCATCTCTGCAGATATCCTGATCTACACAGTTTGGGAGAAGGCAATTTTCCATATGTTTATTGAATAGGAGTGACCAATGCAGAACCCAAAGGCAGAACTGACAAGGAAAAAAAAAGTAGGTTTCTCTCTTTCCTAGTATTATGTAAATCCTTCCCTACTGAGGAATCAGGCTCTAGGTATCATTAACATTATTAAAAATATTTATGTGAGGGAAAATGTGTGGAACTGTTAAAATGTACCTAAACGTTATCAATCCAATTTATGCCATGTCTTTTTCTTCCTTTTGCTCTTTAGATTTTCACCATGAAAATGAGGCTTCTGTTTCTAAGAAATTCTAAAAATATTACTCACCTGCACCTACCATGTTCTGCCACATTATAATCTTGGTTACAGCTCTAAAAATGTCAGAAGATTGTGAACTGAAGATGTGTCATAGACAAACACATTTTAAAGGCAAATTCAACATAATGGACTACGGGGAAAAAAAAAACCCAGCTGTGAAGAAACTTGATGCTGACCTACAGTTTGAAAAATTTGCATCCTTTATAAAACACAAAATTGTACAAGCACTATGAGTAAAACTGCTAATTCTTTTTTCCAGTGTTCCCAAGTTGGCCACAAGATACATCTGGCCCTTTGCCAGACACCCTACTTCCTCTGGCACGAGTGGGATCCAGGCAGACTGGGGTGGGCAGTTCTCATTCCAGAAGCTGGTAAATTCAGAAAGAGTATGCTGCTGCCCTAGGCAAGTAATCATTCCAAATTTCAGAAACAGTCTTTGGTGGAAATTCCACACACCTGTTCCCTCCTCACCTTCTCCCTAGTCCCTTGGAATGTAGTTACCTTGGCTAATTTATCCAAAATTGAACTGCAGGCACCGAATGCTTCTCCTCTTTCAGATGATTCATGATCAGAGTGATCTGCAGTTTATCCTCACTTCTCCTGTGAACTAATTATGTCAAAAATTTTACTGAGCAGCTTAACTAGCCCTAGCACTGCAAGATACTTCAAGACACTGAGAGAATACGTAAGATTGATAGGAGCATTCACAGGGACATGTGAGGTGCTTTGAGAGCGTAGGATTCTCCCTGGAGGGTTAAGGAAGGCTTCCTAGGGGCAGTGACATTTAAGCAGGGTCCTGTAGCACCACCAGGAACCACTACAGGACCAGCGAGATGAAAAGAAGGTAATTGGAGCCCTGAGAAAGAACCTGAGAAGGGCAAAAGAATTCATCCACTTGGAAGGACCACTACACAGCAAAGTCCAAAATGGGATAGAGACTACGGGGAATTCGGAGAACTATAAATGGCTACGTATGGCTGGGACAAAAGTCCCCAGCACTGGCAAGAAGTGGGACTAGAGGGCACCTGGGTGGCTCAGTTGGTTGGGTGACTGCCTTCGCCTTGGGTCATGATCCCACGGTCCTGGGATCGAGACCTGCATCAGGCTCCCTGCTCAGCCAGGAGCCTGCTTCTCCCTGTCCCTCTGCTGCTCTGCCTACTTATGTTCTCTTGCTCTGTCAAATAAATAAATAAAATCTTAAAAAAAAAAAAAAGGAAATAGGACTAGAGAGATGAGCAGGGGTACCTAGTGGGCAAGGAGGGTCCAGTTTTTCCTGGATCTTGTGTGTCCTGGGCAATACATCTGGACTTTTCTCCTGAGGGCAATGGGAGGCCATTGTAAGGTTTTAGCCATTTAGGTTTTAGGATGGGGGAAGTCTTATTTGGGGGGAAGATTTCTCATCCTCTAGGGTAGAGTGTGATCTATAGATAACACTGGAGCAGAATAATTCACTCTGTGTCTGTGGCAAAGAACCCTAGTGAGAATCATCTCAGTTCTGCCTCACAGAGCCCAGACAGGAGTGGAAAGAGAAGATGATGGATGGGAGCAGTATTAAAGAGATAAAATTGTTGTAACTGAGGGGGATTAGACCACAGGGATGAAAGAGTGTGTTCCCTTCAGATCTTTGTTGCCTTCCAAATGGCCCTTTTATTTGGTTGATATTCATATGGGTGATTTATCATTTAAAATGTTTATTTATTGTTATAATACTTTCAATATCATATATATTATAAGGAATTTGATAAGCGGGATATTTAGTAAAGAATATGATGATGGTATATTTAGTGATTTAATTTTTTTAAATGGTTAACAAATATTTACTAGAATAATTATTGTTCATATGTGACCGAATCAGAAGATAAATCAAGATACATTTCTCTTCCACAAGCAAGTAACACCTGTGGGTTAACCCACCCACAATTTCATTTAATTGAAATACTGATTTTCAGATGATATAGAAGAATGAAATGACTATGTGAAGAAGAGTGATAATGAACATATTTTAATATTCTTGAGAAAAACAGAAAAATCTTTATATATTTTCTGAATATTTTGTATAATTGTGGTTTTGTTTGTTCTTAAAAGCCAAAAATTCTTGGCCTTTATCCACTATTCCTGGATCACATTAAAATATACTTCAATATGGAAACACACTGTGCTAGCAATGCTGGCTTTGTGTTTCTTAATTCATTTTGGTTGTTCATAACCAAAAAAGAATTAGATCAAGAATGGCATTTTTAAAAAATGCGAAAATTTCTTAGTTCCATAATATTTAAAAAAAATTTTTAAAGATTTTATTTATTTGACAGAGCGAGAGAGACCACAAGTAGGCAGAGAGGCAGGCGGTGGGGGGGGGGGTGGGTGAAGCAGGCTCCCGGCTGAGCAGAGAGCCCGATGTGGGGCTCGATCCCAGGACCCTGAGACCATGACCTGAGCTGAAGGCAGAGGCTTAACCCACTGAGCCACCCAGGTGCCCCCATAATATTTTTAAAATATAGAACAAGTAACACTTGTTGAAAATAGTGGAACTTTCTAGAATTCATAAAAATGAACTATATTTGTATATACATAAATATGCATAAAATGGTATAATATACACAACTTTTCTTTCAAAGAATAAAGAGCAATATTATGACTGAATAAACATTATCCTCATTTTTGAGGCCACAGTTGGGAAATCAAAAAAGTATGTATGAGAGAAGGAAGAGCTCACTGAATTGACCCCCAGGTGACAAACTCTATATTATCAAATTTTCAGTGTCCCTCTGCTGCTTAATGATTAAAGTCTAAATTTCCCAGCCAATTTGCCTTTCAGCCTGAATACCCACTGGCATCCAAATTTGCTTTATGCTTCAAAACACTGTATTCCCCCAATTTGCATGAAAATGCACTGTTTCTCACGATTGCTTATGTTACTAGTTTTCCTGAGAGTGACTTCCATTCCCACTCTATTCTACCAATCTCTTTCCATAGACCTGCTGTCTATCCTTCAAAGCTCAGTTTAAATGCATTTATTCCTTGATAACTTTCCAGATTAGGAGGACAAAACAATACTTACCTGTTTTCTATTCTTATTGTAAGGAGTCTGAACCATTTCTATCAAATCTATTCCAAGATCTGCATTGCAGACTGTCCAAATTATCCATTCTTCTCTAGAGAAGAGGTGACTCAATGCAGAGGTGACTCTGCATCGCAGACTGTCCCAAATTACCCATTCTTCTCTGGAGAAGAGGTGACTAGAGAAGGGTGACTCAACAGACTCACCCTTCTCTAGGGTGAGTCTCTTGAGAGCACTGTGTTATAAGACTTGGCTTCCTCTCCATTTCCCAGCATGGCATTTCTGCTAAATCAGTGACTGAACTGAGCCCTTCCTAAGAGACATGGATTTTCATTCAGTCACTGAAAAAACTGGAATTCTTTCTGAAAGCTAGTAATTTTTGAAGTAGTTTTTAAAGGCTTTTTAAAAGTACTTTTTTAAGGCATGTTTTAGAATAGTCATCTTTAATATTAACCCAAACCAAAAAATGTATTATCTTGTCATACACGGTTTAGCTCTTTTGATACCTAGTTCCTCATGCATACGTTTATATATGTAGCTTAAGGCATCATTCTAAAGATAAAATTAGCTGATTCTATTTTTCAGCATCATAATGTTGAACTAAGACAAAGAATGGACATGTAGACCAGTTTTAAAAAATCAATTTGTTTTAATGGAGGCAGATATTAAGAGAAAACAACAACAACAACAACAACAAAGATTTGGAGTTTAGGGGCACCTGGGTGGCTCAGTGGGTTAAGCCTCTGCCTTCAGCTCAGGTCATGATCTCAGGGTCCTGGGATAGAGCCCCACATCGGGCTCTCTGTTCACCAGGGAGCCTGCCTCCCCCCATCTCTCTGCCTGCGTCTCTGCCTACCTGTGATCTCTGTCTGTCAAATAAATAAATAAAATCTTAAAAAACAACAACAACAACAAAGATTTGGAGTTTAATTTTCTTCCCCTTGGGTGTGGGCTGGACCTTCTTCTACTGAACAGAATGTTAGAGAAGTGATAGGATGTTACTGCCAAGATTATATCATAACCATAGTCTCACTCTCGTTTTAGTCTGTCTCTTTACCTGTATGTCTTTGTCTCTCTCTCTCTGAGGACTTGCTCTGGAGAAAGCCTGCTGCCGTGTCATAGGAGCAACCCTGTGGAGAGTTCCACACAAGCAGGAACTGAAGCTAACTGACTGAACGTGCCATGCCACTAAGATGTATTCCTCAAGTACCCTCAGAAGTTTGTAGTCCCAATTCACAATTTGACTACAACCTCATGATCTTCTGAGTCAGAATCACCCAGTTAAGCAACTCTTAAATTCCTGAACTTCATAAACTGCATGAAATAAGCAGTAGATAACTATTATGACTAACAAGTTCAAAAATATTTTTTTCTTTTCTTTCCAGGCAAACATCATTTTTGCTGTCTTTTCAAGAAATTGCCTAGAAACTGTTACAGCTTCAAGCCTGGAAGGTTTAAGAAGAAATTTACAGGGCACCAGTTGAGATTTTTGATTTTGAGTGAGTTACCTAGGTTTTATTGGCCTTAGTTTCTTTATATGCTTACAGGAAAAAAGCAGAACTTACCTAATAAAATATTAGGATTAAATAAGGTACAAAAGCATTTATTATAGTCTTTGGCCAGTCGTAATTACAAAATAAATGTCAGCTATAGTATTATCATAATTTTTGTTCAAAAAGAAAAGCTAAGAAGTTGCCTGAGTGGACATTCAACTTCACAGAGTAACATACGGCCAATATCCAGTCACCTACACGTATAATTACAAAAAACACTCTCCTTCCCATACCTCCAGAAGTCAGTCACCCCCAGGACAGCCCATAGTCTTCAAAGTACATATGATCCTGAGTAGAAATTTAAACTGCATTTTATCCAAGTCCAAAGAAATTCTATGGGTATGTCACTTCTGAGCCACACCAGTGATCCCAGACAACACTACAACCTTGTAGGATCATGAGAGCTACAGGCCACGTGCCAGTATACAGCAGTCAGACCACTGAATGAATCATTCCTAGAGCCACATAGGACCCAAAGGTGGAACACCACATCCATCTTGTTTTTGCATGTGCTATTCAAATAAGGACTTTGGCACAAAGAAATCATCTTCAAATGGCATTTAGTATTCCTTGTTTTGCAACAGCAAACAAGAAAGAGAAAGAACAATGATATGATAATAATTGATGCCTGTCAGATCGAGAAATACACCGCAGACCCATTTTTAATCTCTCCCTCTGCACTCTTCCACTTCAGGCAAAAGAAACGAGTCTCTTCAAATTTGATTCTCATGACAGAAGGATCACAGGCTGTGCTGTGTACCCCCCCTAGATATGTCCACATTAACGTCTCCTTCCCTTCTCTAGCTTTGAACAAACATCAGTTCTTCAGAAACAGGGCTACAGTTTCACAAAGACAACTGTAGTTCAGAACTGTATCCTTAGGCAAATTAAACCAGCTTTTCTGTTTAAATAGAGTAGTGTATTTTGTACTTTTAACTTCATTAGGTAGATAATTAACTCCCAATTTCTGTTAGAAATTAAGTGTTCCAGCCAGCAACTCAAGAAAGATAAATTTTAAAAAGGTTTCCATGAAGAAAATAAACAGTTATTCAAAACCACAGGGACATGACACATAATACAGTTAATTCTCACTATATCTTTTTTCTGGTTCGGGAGGGAAAAGAGAACAGGGTTGGGAGGATTGTCTGAAAACAGAAAGTGATCATGAAAAAAGTTATTATTTGTAGGGGTCCCTGTGGATTTAAGAGTACACTAGAAGTTTCCCTGGGGCCTCTGACACATGTCCAGGAATTTGTTGGATTTTTTTTTAAGTTGTCTCAAGAGTATTAACTCTTGAGAGTATTAACCAGCAAGATCACTGCTTGGTGTTTATACACTCATTCAGGAGACAGTAAATAAGGTTAAATGTGACAAACTACAGTCAGCATGACCTCACCCTGACTGCTGAACCATAGTCTCTTCTGGACATGAATGAAGGCCTATGGCAGAACCAGTCCCTAACTACCCACTTAAAAGATCAAAGAAGGGCTGATACCTGCAGGCCTTTCTCTCTCCCTTCTCTGCTAAAATCCTGCCCCTTCTCTGAGGCTCATTTAAGTCTCACTTCCTCCCACTAAGTTAACATTGGTCTCTTATTTTTGAATGTAAAGTTTATTCGTAGCCTGATGTGCCCACAATTAACTATATACATTTTTATTCAGTTTTATTATTCATCCATTTTATTATTCATTCATATTATTCAATTTTTCTCTTCTGATAAAAATAGAAAATCTATTAATATGTTACAAGTTTAGGGGTGCCTGGGTGGCTCAGTGGGTTAAAAGCCTCTGCCTTCGGTTCAGATCATGATCCCAGGGTCCTGGGATCAAGCCCCTCATGGGGCTCTCTGCTTGGCAGGGAGCCTGCTTCCCCCTCTCTCTCTGAGTGCCTCTGTGCCTACTTATAATCTCTGTCTGTCAAATAAATAAATAAAATCTTAAAAAAATATATACGTTACAAGTTTGTATTTATAGTATTTTGTGACTATACATTTGTAGTATTTTATTTGGTATTGTGGAAAATTATCTTGTTCCTCTAAGATGTAAGATTTTAAAGTGTACCATCACATTTATTATGGCCTTGTAGCACTGAAGCATCTGAAATCTTACATAACAACAACAGGCATAAGGTACAGTTCCAAAGTTCAGATCAGAATAATGGGAGAAGGCGAGTCAGAAAGCTAAAGACTAAGTAGAGAGTTGGATTTTGGGGAAGACAGACATATGGCTTGGTTCTTCCAGTAAGCAGCCATGGATTTCAAGGTTCGAACCCATAATATCAGCAAAGGAAGATAAATGGTATGTCACAGAGTGGCTACTTAAGATGGTAGACCGCCTAGTTAGGAAATTTATACCAAAAAAATTACTTTCCCGTATACCACCAATATTAAGTTAGGGATATGGAGAAGCAGGTCATTTATAAAACCAACAGAAATATAAAATAGTTGTGAACTGATGTAATAAGATGTGTTTTGAAACCCTATGAAGTATCATAAAAAATTTAATGAGACCCAAAAGGGAGCTTGGATGAATGGATGTGTGTACCTACATGGGAAGGCATATTACCAAGATGACAATTCTCTTAAAGTTACAAATTTAATGTAAATCCATAAAAATTGCCATGAAATTTTTCCTTAGAATTGGAAAGCAACTATAAAATTTATGTACACATGGCAACATGAGAAAAACATCTTTCTGGAAAAGAAGAACAGTAAGGGTAGATTTGTATTTTCACATTTTCAAATATACCCAAAATTTTGTCTTCAAAAATTAAGACAACATATTAATAATACTAGACAATATAGTTTTATAAGTAGAACAGGACACTGAGCTTGGGCATAAGCCCAAGTATAAGTATTTAACAAATGATTAAATGTGGCATTTTAGTGTGTGGCATGAAAAAAATGGAGAAATAGCATCAGAATAGTTAGCTACTTGTGGGGGAAAATCAGGTGGGCTCCTATTTGCATACTTTCAGATCCTTTATAAATCTACCCAGAGCTCAGAAGGCCACCAATATTTCTGCTTATTGATCTCCAGTATATTAGCCTTTCTTTGGATATATTTTACTCTCCAGGTAAAAAGTTAAATTTCTCTTGTTTGATGTGGTAGTTAACTTCCTTTGTTTTTTAGTTAACTGTTCCATCTGTTCCTCTGATGACAACAATTTTAAAAAATGTATGAAATTCCTTGCCTAGAACTTTGCTTATCCACCATTCATATTTGATTTGTGTTTAATTATTATTTTAGCATTTAGTTATCTGCTTCTATTTCTTTCATATGCTCTTCACATATTACACAAAGCTCTGGAAACCTATTTGTTCATTTGCCTAAAACAAAGTTGAAAATAACTTAACCATGGAAGCTACAAGTCTCCAGACTTTGCTGATCCACAACTAAACTCTGAAGAGTTCAATCATTTCAAAGACCATTTTTTTGTGCCATGATACAACTTAGAATTGCATATTTGCAATATGTTGCATATGGGACCACATAAACTTTAAATAGGAAAATTTCCAGTGAGAACTGGGTTTAAATCTAGTTTTATGATATCAAATCAACTAACCACCTAATGACTCAGGTTCCCCATTTTAAAAATTAGTATATTTTTATTTGCCTGACATTCTTCAATGGGGTGTTATGAAGGATAAATGAAATTACATATATTAAAACACACTGAAAACTTGAAGGCACTATATAAAATTTAGTTTGCACCAATTGTTATTCCTCATTCCTTTTTTGTTCATAGCCACTCAAGTGCTAAGCTGATTTCTGGTAATCTAGTTCAGGAAAGTCAGGTCATCTGCCAGGAATTTGGCAGGGTTCCAGCAATGGTTAGAAAATATTACCCATGTGGTTTCGGGGAGGGTGCCACTCCAAGTCCTGAGCCTGGCCAGACTTCACTGTGAGCTGGGGTCCCTTCTCCTCCTAGCCACCAGTTGATGGCCTTGCCTCAAATAATCACCTGCACCACTGTCTGAACCCCACTAGTAATCTCAAAGTGGTCTCTTCTCACCTTTAATTTATCCCTCAAGTCATACTCACATAAACTAGGTCAGCTCTCTGACCTCAGCTCTGCCCTTTCCCTGTTCAGACAGTGGTGGCAAGTTCCTCAGCCCAGGATTCCTTCCTCTAAGTTAGTAGATACAGCAGATTCTTCCAGGAGAAGGTGGGTCTCCTAGAAAACCATGTCATCCCCCATGACTTAATAGACTAGACTTTCCAAGGGCCTGGGGTTCCTCTTCGCCAGCGCTGGCACAAGTCTGTTCAATGTTGGAAGGAAAATTCTAAAGCATTGGCATTCTGTCTTACTGGGCCAAATTTGCAACCTCCAGACACTTTTTTCCTATTTTCCATGGCTCTAGTGTCTACCTCCTCTTCCCTAAACACACTCACACAAAAGACAGATCATTTCAAATGGAATGTCAAATAAGCTTGTTTTCCTATGTTACTACGAAGTCCATTAGTATTTTTCATTCTACTTTTAAAGAGAAATTAAAAGGATTGTAAGGAAACCATAAAGAATTACGTGTCTTCCTTCTATGAGCCTGTGAGAGTGTTTTCACTATTCCACACATGGTACTTTTCAGCTCCTACATTTTGCCTGAAACAAAGGAAAATTTAAGTTTTTATTTTTAATGATAAATCCTGCATAAAACTGTAGTAATTAATGTCTTCCCCAGACAGGAATTCTGAGACCCACTGCTATTTCTTCTTCTTAGAGGACTAACACACACAGGCTTCTTTTTCTCATAAATGAAAAAAAATAGTGAGTTTTAACAAGTAAAAGGAATATGGAGCCCAGATGCTAAATACAAGGAAACAGGGATGAAGAAGGGATGGGAAAGTGTCTACAGATCCCAAAGACAGATTTAAGAAGGGAAAAACAGAGACCCAATAAACTAGGACTCAAGTCTATTTTTCTTTTTCTTAAAATAATTGGAGATGTAGAATGTACTTGTTTGAAAATAACTTCCAGGAGAAAACTAAAATTTGTATACGTTTTAATTTTGGACATTATCCCAGCTTCACTCAGCAAGGTGAACTAATCATTCACAATGTAGGTAATTTTTTTTAAAGATGTTATTGATTTATTTGACAGAGAGAGAGATCACAAGTAAGCAGAGAGGCAGGCAGAGAGTGAGAGGGAAGCAGGCTCCCCGCTGAGCAGAGAGCCCGAGGCAGGGCTCAATTCCAGGACCCTGAGATCATGACCTGAGCCGAAGGCAGGGGCTTTAACCTACTGAGCCACCCAGGTGCCCCAGTGTAGGTAATTATTTTAAGAACACTGTTCTTCACTTTAACTTATGACCACTTCCTTTTAAGCCTTACCAGGAAAGGTTCAAGAGAATCCAGAATTCTATTCTTGTTTATATAAATGGCACAAGGTGACTCTTAACTTCAGCTTCAGAACTCTACACTTGCTTTGAGATTGGTAAGCACATTACATACTAATGATGTACATTAGCTTCTCACTCCACTGTAAAAAGAAAAATGTAACAGACAAGCCCAGTGTTTTTTTTTTTGTTTGTTTTGTTTTGTTTTGTTGGTGACATCCCAAAGCCAGACAGGGAGTTCTGCTTTTAGCTACTTCCAAGGCTTTCAAATGACCATTTAGAATTGGACCTATGGTGTTTATTCTGAAAAATAAGCAAAGTAGAATCATCCAGGTAAGCCCTAAGGACCTAGAGACAGGCTTTGGGTTAAGGGAACAGGAGGAGGAGGGGGAATAAGGGTGACTCTGTCCTGAGTCACCTCCTGGGGTATCAGTTAAGCAGCTGTAAACCATTTTATCCATTCTCTGACACAGCAGACAGATGTACTGCCTGAATGGCTTGCATTTCACTTTTCATAAAAGCCTAGAACAGTCAGCCTTCCCTACTGAGACAGGACTTTTCATCTGGGTAAAAATATAGAGATTCTCAAAAAGAAATGCTGGATATCTTGCTCAGAAGGGTTCATTGTGCTAGCCAGTATGGAGATGTCAGTTCAACAGTGGCTTGAAAAAACTGTGAAACTCCTGCATTTCACTCATCTTTGAGCTATCACACAAAGAACCTTTCCCAATTATATTTTGACCATTAAAAAAAACATTTTTGTCCTTGATTAAGCATATGGTTATATAGATCAAATGCATTTTTAAGGGTCATTGTTAAGATATAGGTTTTGTGGGGGTGCCTGGGTGGCTCAGTTGGTTAAGCGTCTGCCTTTGGCTCAGGTCATCATCTCAGAGTCCCCACATCAAGCCTCGTACCAGGCTCTCCAGTGTGGGGAGCCTGCTTCTCCCCCTGACCCTTCCCCCTTTCATGCTAACAAAATCTTAAAAAAGAAAGAAAGAAAGAAAGAAAGAAATACATTTTGTAACAAAAACCAAAATAGCAGGTTGATCTTGATTTAAGTCCCACAAAGCCTCACTATATTAATTCACAGAACATGAGTTTAGCATAATTTGTAAAAAAAAAAAAAAAAGGATTAGATACTTGCTTTTCCTTCCCATTTTATTTTTTTAATTTTTTTTTAAAGATTTTGTTTATTTGTTTGTTAGAGAGAGAGAGAGAG
>ML099011.1:0-10187 GCA_003697995.1 Taxidea taxus jeffersonii
TCTTTGCAGAGTTAGTAAAGGAGGAAAGGAAATTCAGATTAGGGCTCACTGTCTCTGAATGGCTCTGTCAACCAAAGGGGACCCCACCCCCCCAAGGCTGACAGAGTAGTCAAAGTACCAAAGCCAGATTTTTACCCATCACCATCTGACAGATGTAGAGGTCATTAGTAGCCAATGATGACTTTGATAACACTTCACTGAAATATGGCAAAGTCAAGCAAATTTGGAGTAGGGGTTGGGAGATACAAGGAAGCCAGCATTCTTTGGAATTAGTCAAATTCTCCAGAAAACCACCATCTCTCCATTTTCCTCATTATTGTGCAAAAACAGGCTTTGTGGTACATTGCATCTGGCATTTAGTAGAAAAAGTCTTAATAGTGGTAAATAGAAAAACACAACATCTTATAAAGGATTAGTCACAGCTCTGAGAAAAAAAGATACTTCAGATCCTTGGATATACTGAAATACATTGCCTCAGTAATTCCTCCTCAACCAAAACAAGGGTGAGCACCTAGGTATGAAGAGGAATCTGTGAGGGAGAGTTCAGAGGTACTTTTGGGGCAAGTCTGGAAAAACATTTCCAGGGTGGAGAATGGGTCCTGGTTCTTCCAACATGGAGATGGCTCAGAAGTCAAAACAGAAACCTAGGAGGTTCCATACCTTTTATTTTTTTTCTTTGATGAGTCTAGGAAGGGTGAGATCTAATATTCCATCCATTGCTAATCACTAAACCAATGTTCCAGCCTTAATGATATTCTTTTTATACCTTCTAAGCCACCCTTGGGGATTTGAAGTTTGCTGAGCATGATGCACTGTTATGTAATTGAATTTCAAGAGCAGGGAGGTAGGGAAAATGCCTCACCCTACAAGAATAATAATTAATGACCCAGGAGGGCATCAATTCTCTGAAGTTAGCCACCACAAGGTCTCTAACTAACAAACACACCGAAGAAAAATTTCGAGCCTAAGCACAATAGGTTTAAACATCCATACTTCCTGATTAAAAATAAAACTAGGCAGAGAGAAGTCTTACGCAAGAGGCAAGAGAAGGCAGGTTGAGCACACAAGGAAGCATTGGGGACACCAGCACATCAAAGAACTTGAAATTGAATCCACTCAGCCCTGAGAAAGGGGCCACTCAGCAACTACTGAGAAAAGGATGGGTGGAACTTGCCAACTTGGAAAATTCAATATTACCACACTGCTAAAGGCAATCTTTTATTCTCACTATTGGAAGTGAATAGTAAAAAATACAAGAAAAGAGCCCATAGTCCTCTACAGTAAATGAACATGCTGTCCTGAACTTGTTAGGGAATGCCCTTGTTCCAATGATCTCCAGATGGAAGATTCATTTTCAAACACCATTTTTATCCTCCTGAATCTTAACCATTCTGAATCTTAACCACAATGGTGCATTGTTCCAGAGTGTAAAAACTCTGCAGTAGAAAAATAAGGGAACTAGGAAACAAATCCTTTTGCAAGTCAGGTAGTTGCCAATTTTTGCTTTAAAAAATTGTAGGAAGTGCTGGTATCAGCTGGTAGATCATTAAAAATACATTTTGGTGATAAACCATTATATGATTTTTTTGATATATAACTTAGAACGGAAATAAATGAGTAATACTGCTCATCAAACTCTTTTCATTACCATGTGCTTATTTATAAGAACAAGTTTTCTTAGTATTTATATTGATAAAAACAAAAAATTGGATTAGAATTTATCTTAGACTCTTCTACTCTTCTATTCTATTCTAGTACTAGGTAGCATTTATCTATAGATATGTAAACTACTTGGGAAAGAACCCCACTATTTGTTTCATTAAAAGTTTTTATTTTTTTATAGGCAATAATTAGACATTGACATTTCCAATATATTTATATTCTTTGGATCAATTATGCATTAATAATAATTGTAATAAAAGCTCCAACAGAAGATTTTAAAAAATATTTTGAATCTTTACAACAAAGAAAATTTTAAGAATTAGAAATTTTAAAATTTATAGTCATATTTTTATTGTAGAAATTCAATAAAAGGATTTTGAACCAAAATCTTAAAGATACATTAGGATGAAATTCTTTGGGGGAGGGGACTGGAAATATAGTTTCATGAAAAAAAAAGAAATAATTAAAATTCTCAACTCCAGTTAAAGAGCTTGTTCATGCATTTTTTTAAATGGATGATGGTGAGTATCACAGAGCTATGGCATTTAGATCCTACTAAATACATTCACAAGAGTTATGTAAGAGTTTTATTTTTAAATGTTCCTATTTACAGTACACCAGGATTTTTGGTCTTTGTCATTGTTTAAACTCATGATGGAAAACATTAGATTTCAATGTAAAAATATGTGAGATTACACATTTTTATAAAATTCTTTTTAGGGGTATATGCTCAAAACCAAAAATTAAAGGTCATTGGTCCAAAATGTCCTTTAGATCTGACGCTATAATCCCTTTTTCCTATTGTGTTCAGTTTATTTTATTTTATTTTATTTTTATTTTTATTTTTTTTACTTTATTTAAGCTTTATTTAAACATATGATGTAACCCCACCACCCTCACCCAACCCCTCTTCCCCCCACCCCCCTCAGTTTGTTTTATGACATTAAGAGTCTCTTTTGGTTTTTCTCCCTCCCGATCCCATCTTCTTTCAGTTTATTTTTAAAACTAATTAAGAGTATTGAAGATACTAGCCTCTATGATTTTCTGAGTATCACAGGCAGAACATGTGCTAGCTAGCCACTTCCTAGCTAATCCTTACAACTGCTCTGCAAGGAAAGTTCGATAAATCTTCCATTTGAAATCAAGGACACCAAGGCTCATGGAATGGAAGGAAACCTCAGAACAGAGGCAGCAGAGCTGGGGTCTGAACCTTGATCTACCTGTCGTAGGGCCCTGTGCTCTTTCCACTACCCCTGTTGACTCTGCCCTTTGTAGGAGGCTGGTCTAGTCTAAAGATTCAAAATAATAAAGAAAAGTCCATCCGTGTTCTAATAACAACAAAGGATGGAATCAGCATTCCAAAGGATCAGAATTACCATTCTGAACACCCCAGAATTTGCTACTCACAGAAGGTCCTCCTTGACTGCCTTGGAAACTAACCTGGGAAACTTAATTCTTCTCTCTTGATGCAGTCCCCATCCTTACACAGGGCAAAGCCACCCTGACTGTGCTGGGCTGTGATTTATTTACATGCCTTTTTCTCCCTGAAACTGTGAAGCAGCTGGGGGAAATCATGCTCTATTAATTTATCTCTGTCTTTATGGTACCACGTGAGGTGCCCAGCAGCCAACAGGTGCTGCATAGCTCCTTAGCCATTGCATCTGACCCATCCAACCAATTTAACTCTGGAGCTCAACTTGGGATGCCCATTAGAAAAATGCCCATGAAAAATCTTGACTCCTCAGGATGTATACAGGACTAATTAAAGCAGGCTCTGGGATGGGGCCCAGGCATTGCCATATTTTAAGACAAGCTGAATGATTCCAGTGTGCAGCCAAGTCTGAGAACCCCTGACTGGTGTTGGTGGAGTGGAAGCAGGGGCACTGTGTTACAAACCTATCTTCTGATTCTAAATCCAATACCTGTCAGGTGGGGCATCAGCCCTAACTTCGCCTTCTAACACACCATGCAGAAAGACTCCTGCCTCAGCTGCTGAAACGTCTGTCTCCTTCTGCGGTGGCCACATCCATGACATGGCAGTCTATGCTTGCAAGCAATGTAATCAGTATCTATACTCTCTTGATAACAGATAAACCAGCCTTTTGTTGGAGGACACAGCAGGGGGTCAGAGGCCTATATCTCTGCTGGGCCCAAGGCATGGATGTCACCTTGATCTTGAGCAGCCTGACCAGGATGTTCACAGGAGCTGGGCAAATGCTACAATGCAAATGGAATATATGAGCTTGTGTGTATGTGTGTGTGTGTGCACATATATGTGTGCATGCTTGGGGAGTCCAAGGGGAAAGTATGGGCAGTGTTCTATCTTTCCCAGGCACAGACACACAGAGACAAAGCAGGCGGGCAGGACTGTCTTCTGGGCTTAGGACCAGATATTTGTGGAAAAGCTTCCCCCCCCTTCCAGGCCACCCTGAGAAGGGCTTTATGCATCTCACAAGCTGTTCTACTTCATGGATCACCTCGTACTGACCCCTCAGCAATGACTGTACAAGGCAGGAAGAAAAACCCCTGGTTGTCAGAGGCTGGGAGCAATTTCTAAGGCTCATGGGGATTAAAAACCTCCCTGTTGCAGCAGGAGGGGGAATGACACCTTCTGTCAGTTTTTATTCAAGTGTTTCTTTTGAACATCAACCTCAGTGACTTTGATGTGAGAATAAATTAATTCCAAAGCCCCAACTTGAAATTTCCTGACTCTGCCTGTCTATTGTCTACCCACCCACGCAAAGGAGAAACTCCGGAACCTTGTCAGTTCTCAAGGCAGCAGCTTGCATTACACATTTTTCCAGGGAGTCTTTCAAAAGAGCGCCTGGGCTTTTCAGTGCTTTTCCTCCTCTGGTATTTGCCCTTTTTAATGCTGAGCTGCCTTCTTTATACATATACGTACATGTATACATCAAGCTCCACTGAGCTGCAGAAGCCTGATTTTCCCGGACAGTTGGGCCGCTAACTTCCATATTATCCTATTAAAATGTTAAAAAGAATCATTTACAATAATTCTTTATGTAACCCCTAAGGTGTCCGATCTTAGTGTTATACTGAATCTGTATTTTCCCATGAATACAAAATGCTCTCTGGGCTTTGTCTTTGCCTGGCTTTCATATTTTAAGGGGATAATAGCTCTAAAAGATATACGGGTCCCTAGGATCGTAGTATCTGCATCTTGCGTGTCAGGTGACCAGGAAACAGAGGAAGTTCAGCAGCTTGTTCCAGATCATTCCATAAATCTGCTGCAGAACCACAGCCAAAGCTCTGGGCATTGGCACCTTAGTTCCTGGTCAACCCACCAACCTTCCCTTTGGAATGCATTAGTACACTGCCTTCTTTCCCGAAGAGAGTCAACATTATTGTTAAGCAACTATTTATTATATTGTATGGAGCACTTTACCTACTCCATTTCTTTTACGAGAATTTCAAGATTTAAAAGTTATTAAGGGGCGCCTGGGTGGCTCAGTGGGTTAAGCCTCTGCCTTCAGCTCAGGTCATGATCTCAGGGTCCTAGGATTGAGCCCCGCATCGGGCTCTCTGCTCAGCGGCGAGCCTGCTTCCCTCTCTCTCTCTCTCTGCCCACTTGTGATCTCTCTCTCTCTCTCTGTGTCAAATAAATAAATAAATAAAATCTTTAAAAGTTATTAAGAATCCTGTAGATATCCACCCCCTCCTTCTTTCTGGCCTCTTATGTATACACCAGTACACTAAATTATTTCTGTGCAAGAGATGACTGCTTTGGTGTCTTGGGGATGGCTGGAGAAGTTTCTGGCAATAGAGATGCAATTTGTCAGTTTTTTCTTGGTGGAACTCTCCGTATGATATATACCCTCTCTAGGGATACTCCCTGTATTTGGGCCAAAACAAATCAGAGCTGAAATTCAATTTGTCTTCATCGTTAATATCTCAAGGTTAAGTATGAGAAGTATCACTTCAACAAGGTAATTTAAAATGCTATTGCCTTCTGTTCTAAATGTACAAAAGGGCAAGTGGCAGGAAGGGCTTGAGTGTTTCAAGCTGTTTGATTTTACTGGACCTGTTCGTTCAGTTGCCAGCTGCCCTCAAACCCAGTTGAGCTACTGGCAATGACCAAGCCAAATGCAGAAAATCACCGGCAGGAAGAATACTGACGAGACCCTTCTCCTCCCCTGTCCTGTTTTTTTCTCTGCACATTGTGGTCACTAGATTGTCTCATTCCCTGTGTGCCTGGGGCAACAGGTTTGTAATATTACCACTAATTATGAGACTAGAAAGAATAGAAGTCATGCTATCCCATACAATTCCTCTTAAACTAGAGAACAGTCACTTATTTTCCTGATTTAAAGGGTTAGTTAGTTTGTTGCTTCTTAGTACTAACTGGCCTTGTTTTATAATCATACTAAGGACGCAACTGAGATTTACCTGTATTTATATTTACATCAGTTCTACCTCAAAGGACCTTTTGAACATGTGAACAACTTCACCTCAACCTGGAAATACTGAAAAGGCAAAATGCATTCAGTTTAATGTAATTAAATGTGAATCACAATTCTTTTGGTGGGAAAGGTCAGTATTTACCAGCAAGGAAAAATAAACATAATACCGATCTGATCTCGAAAGTCAAGTTTTCTAGATACACACATATCAACACACACAAACACTCCCATGGGCAAACACACATGCACATGGGCGGACACACACCCTCTGCTAATGTTACCAGTAGTTCTGAAATCGGTGAAACACCATGGTTATGAGCTTTAGTGGTGGAATGAATTAGATCTGTGTTCAATTCCTGCCTCGGGCTGAGTGAGTGCACAGATTGCTTAACCTCCCCACACAGTTCTCTCCTGATAAATAGTGCCTACTACAAAAGGCGGATTGTGAGGGTTAGACACAATAAGGTCTAATAAACTGGTGCTTCTCAAAGTCCACAGTGCACACAAATCATCTGGGAATCTTGTTAACATGCCGATTCTAATTCAATAGGTCTGGAGTGGGGCTTGAGAGAATATTCTAAGTTCCTGGGTGGCGCTATGCTGGTAGTCCCCAGACCAAGCTTTGAGTAGAAAGACACCTTCTGAAACGTCACAAAAAGGAAAGTGGTTGTGCAAGCCAAATAAGAAAGCTGAGAAAGAATTGTGGTGTGTGTGTGTATGTGTGTGTGTGTGTGTGTGTGTGTGTGACCAAGTTGAGCATGGCATGAGCTCAGTTTCTCTAGGTGTGGAGAGGATAAAAGGTTTGGGCAAGCTTTTATCCTGTTTCTTCATGAGCCTCAGTATGGGTAGCTGTTGGACTTGATTTCCATTGTTCTGTCCAGGATCAGCGAGGGACCATCAGAACCCACAGAGAGATAAGGCCTGAGCCAGCTGGGAGTCTTGTACCTGTCATAGTCTTGGCAGATCTCCCCCACAGCCACCAAGGCCTTCAGGTACTCATTGGGTTGGTAAGGGTGGATGTAGTGCAGGGAACAGCTGTTCCTGGGGTCCCCGTTTGAGGCTGTGAAATCTATAGCTACCTGGAAGAGAAAAGAGGAGAACGGGTAGATTAAAGTGAATGCATCTCACAGGCATTGTGATCAGCCACACAAAGGACATGGCTCAAGATGGAAAAAGCAGCATACCACATATGCTGCTAAGAAGGAAAGTGAGAGGAGTTATTAATTTGGTTGTGGACATGTCGGTCAGAAAGCCCAGCCATTGCTGACCCCCATTACCAGGAAGCATGAGTACTGGTAGAATATCTGGTCTCCAGTTCTTGATTCACTAAGAAAAGACTTCTCTGCTGTCCAGGCAGGACAATTCCATCTCAGAGGCAGAGGCAAATTACCTTAAAAGAGTATGGTGTGGTGTATCTCAAAAGCCATACTCATATTTTCGTGTGTGGCGAGTTGCAGAGATGTGTTGATGTGGTTATAATAAATTTTCTGTAAGAAGCTGCTTCGAGTGAGGCATTAGCTTTTGGTTTTCCCTCATGTGAAAGAAGTCCTGCCTATAACAGAGACGAAGCCTGGATGCTCTGGCACTGTGACTGGGAGGTAAAGAAAAAAAACCTCTGTCTTGCCATCAAGTAGATACTATCCTTGAACTTCTTAATTTTTTTCTGACCCCTAGCATCATTATCTAAATAAGAGTTGACTCACTGAACACTCTTAACAACAAACAACCATTAAGGGCTCAAGCCTGGAGAGTGCTAAAATGGGAAGGATCATTTCTTCTGATTTCCAACATCATTACCAATTAAATAAAAGTTAACCCAGCAAACACCTCTCTCAAAAAAAAAAGCTTCAGTTTAGGAGTAGGGAGTGGTAGGGAAAAGATGGGGGCGATTAAAACAATTAAAACAAAAGGAGTTGTATGAAAAGCAAGACATGTTCGTGTTACATCTCTTTCTTCAGGGTCTGTCAGGATCCACTCACAAGCTTACTAATGACAGAAAGGCTTTATTTTCTCTTATGATCCTGTGAGTGGGAAATGTTTCTCGTATACTATTTGACAAAATTCCATTATGACACATAATTGGAATGTACCATTGGATTTATTTAGGGGGGAATGTCACTTCTGGAAGGACAGAGAAAAGGTGCTATGTGTTTCATTTCTGCTCCTGAAAGATGAGCCTGTAAGAGCAAGGTTGATAGGCAAAAATAGCCCCCATGCCTTATATTGTAATGCTACAATCGAATCCAAGTGACTAGAAGAGAAAAAGCGATAGGCTAACAATTCACTTACAACCTTTCTTTTTTCTTTCATGTGAGGTTATTTCTTCATCACCAGTTTTGCATCCCCTTTTTCTTCCTCACCCCTCCCCAGGACTATGTTGAAAAGAAATTTAAGCAGGATTCAAAATCTATTTTCAGAACACCCTGATGTTTTCAACAAAGGGAGTACCAGCTGATAAAATGCTAGTACTAACAGTGTTTCAAAAGGAAAGGTCGGGTGGAGAAAAATCACACAGTACTTCCTAACCCTGAGATGCCCTTGCTCAGATAACAAAGGGATGGAGAGAGGAGCAACCTTTGTTAAAACCCTCTTCTGTGTCAGACACAGTACTATCTGCTTTCCAGGTTTTGTGTTATTTTATTTTCATGAAAACACTCTGGGAAGTAGAGATCACTATTCCTTTTTCTTGATGAAGATCCTCCTGATGCCCAGCCCAAAGGTGATGAAGTTTTCTGGCGGTAGAGCTGGGTTAAAACCCAAGTCTCTATGGCTCTGAAGACTGTTCCTCCATTATGTCATTATACACCCAAGGGAACATATATGGCTGTGGCTAGAATGCCAAGATGGCACTTGGCTACGTTTATTCCTATAAAGAATGGAGGGGATTTAGCCTGGAAGTAAGGAGACTAGCTTAGAAGCAACTAGAGTAATTTAGGAGAGACCAATGGCCTTGAATGAACAGCTGTTTGTAATCAGACCAGTTGTAAAAGGTAGGAAAAGAGCCAGTAAAGTGTGTGTGTGTGTGTGTGTGTGTGTGTGTGTCTGTGTGCAATAAGGAGAATGTGTTATGGAGGATGGCTGGGGATGATTTAAGAGGACCAGCAAAATCCAGCATCTTTTGAGATAGATTCCAGCCAAAAGGTAAAAGTCAACCCACTGGAAAAAAAGAGGAAGACAATAGGTGAAGGTCCTTTGAATCAAGGACTGTGATGAAAAGTTCATGTGTTGGGGGCCTCCATGTATTTTGTGATTAAGAACGAGATGTAAAGCACTCCAGGACCCACCCATGGGGCCTCAAGCACACAGAGGTCCAAATATATGCAGATTATTTCTGGAAAACTTCTCTAAGAGGAAACCTTGGGAGGTGCTTGAGAGACAGTGTCTGAAGAAACCACACAGCTAGAGTCCTCCTGGTTTATGGATCTCAAGCATGTAGAGCCACCATTCTGAGCCTTTGGGTTCTGATGAGACACACTTAAGGGGTACTGGTGCCTCCCACACGTGTACATGGCCTTTAGAAGGTAAAAACAGTGCCGGGAAGGCTAGGTGGAAAGCCACCTCTTTCCTACTGAAGAAAACATTTTAGGACTCTAGAGAATTCTAGAGAATGTGAGAAAGTTGTTATGGAGATAACCTTGATTCTGTTCCAATTTATCTAAAATGCAAATCACTGGCAGGTGTCGAGATGTTGTTATTAATAACCATCACCTATGGCTCACAACCCTTCTGTTTATGGTGCTCTTCATCACGGATCATCACAATCCTCTGCCTGTGCTTCTTGATGCTGCAGTTTAAAATTGTCCCATGTGCTGATTACCTGTGTATCAAGGGTATTCCATGGTAACAAAAGCATGCTGGCGTTCTGATATAAAACTGGAGAATGAAACCAGGTAGGAGAAAGGCCAGAAGGGAAAAACCTCCATAAAGAAAAACGACAACTCAAGAAACCTAAATGCTCCTCTTCTCCTCCCTAGTCATGGGTAAGAGGCTCCAAGTACACAGGCACCAAGTGGCCGCATCCAAACCCAGGTATATCACCTGAATGAATATGTTGTTACGGGGAGAAGAGTGTATAACGTCTGGATGAACACATGCAGATTTTGGCAA
>ML099012.1:8209-48424 GCA_003697995.1 Taxidea taxus jeffersonii
CTTCTGTCTTGTTGTTGGTGTAAAGAAATGCAACTGATTTCTGTGCATTGATGTTATATACTGACACTTTACTGAATTCCTGTATAAGCTCTAGCAGTTTTGGAGTGGAGCCTTTTGGGTTTTCCACATATAGTATCATATCATCTGCAAAGAGTGATAGTTTGACTTCTTCTTTGCCGATTTGGGTGCCTTTAATTTCTTTTTGTTGTCTGATTGCTGAGTCTAGGATTTCTAATACTATGTTGAATAGCAGTGGTGATAGCGGACATCCCTGCCGTGTTCCTGACCTTAATGGAAAAGCTCTCAGTTTTTCTCCATTGAGAATGATACTTGCAGTGGGTTTTTCATAGATGGCTTTGATAATATTGAGGTATGTGCCTTCTATCCCTACACTTTGAAGAGTTTTGATTAGGAAGGGATGTTGCACTTTGTCAAATGCTTTTTCAGCATCTATTGGGAGTATCATATGGTTCTTGTTCTTTCTTTTGTTAATGTATTGTATCACATTGATTGATTTGCGGATGTTGAACCAACCCTGCTGCCCTGGAATAAATCCCACTTGGTCGTGTTGAATAATCCTTTTAATGTGCTGTTGGATCCTATTGGCTAGTATTTTGGTGAGAATTTTCACATCTGTGTTCATCAAGGATATTGGTCTGTAATTCTCTTTTTTGATGGGATCCTTGTCTGGTTTGGGGATCAAGATGATGCTGGCCACATAAAATGAGTTTGGAAGTTTTCCTTCCATTTCTATTATTTGGAACAGTTTCAGGAGAATAGGAACTAATTCTTCTTTAAATGTTTGGTAGAATTCCCCTGGGAAGCCATCTGGCCCTGGGCTTTTGTTTGGAGATTTTTGATGACTGTTTCAATCTCCTTATTGGTTATGGGCCTATTCAGGTTTTCTATTTCTTCCTGGTTCAGTTTTGGCAGTTGATATGTCTCTAGGAAAGCATCCATTTCTTCCAGATTGTCAAATTTGTTGGCATAGAGTTGCTCATAATATGTTCTTATGATTGTTTGTATTTCTTTGGTGTTGGTTGTGATCTCTCCTCTTTCATTCATGATTTTATTTATTTGGGTCCTTTCTCTTTTCTTTTGGATAAGTCTGGCCAGGGGTTTATCAATCTTATTAATTCTTTCAAAGAACCAGCTCCTTGTTTCATTGATTTGTTCTGTTGTTTTTTTGGTTTCTATTTCATTGATTTCTGCTTTGATCTTTATTATTTCTCTTCTCCTGCTGGGTTTAGGCTTTCTTTGTTGTTCTTTCTTGAGCTCCTTTGGGTGTAGGGTTAGGTTGTGTATTGAGACCTTTCCTGTTTCTTGAGATAGGCTTGTATCGCTATATATTTTCCTCTCAGGACTGCCTTTGCTGTGTCCCACAGATTTTGGACCGTTGTGTGTTCATTATCATTTGTTTCCATGTTTTTTTTTTCAATTCTTCTTTAATTTCCTGGTTGACCCATTCATTCTTTAGAAGGATGCTGTTGAGTCTCCATGTATTTGGGCTCTTTCCAAATTTCCTCTTGTGATTGAGTTCTAGCTTCAGAGCATTGTGGTCTGAAAATATGCAGGGAATGATCCCAATCTTTTGATACCTGTTGAGACCTGATTTATGACCCAGGATATGATCTATTCTGGAGAATGTTCCCTGGGCACTACAGAAGAATGTATATTCTGTTGCTTTCAGATGGAATGTTCTGAATATATCTGTGATGTCCATCTGGTCCAGTGTGTCTTTTAAGACCTTTATTTTCTTGTTGATCTTTTGCTTGGATGATCTGTCCGTTTCAGTGAGGGGTGTGTTAAAGTCTCCTACTATTATTGTATTCTTGTCAATGTGTTTCTTTGATTTTGTTATTAATTGGTTTGTATAGTTGGCTGCTCCCATGTTAGGGCATAGATATTTAAAATTGTTAGATCTTCTTGTTGGACAGACCCTTTGAGTATGATATAGTGTCCTTCCTCATCTCTTACTATAGTCTTTGGCTTAAAATCTAATTGATCTAAGGATTGCCACCCCAGCTTTCTTCTGATGTCCATTAGCATGGTAAATTGTTTTCCACCCCCTCACTTTCAATCTGGAGGTGTCTTCAGGTCTAAAATGAGTTTCTTGTAGGCAGCATATTGATGGGTTTTGTTTTTTTATCCATTCTGAAACCCTGTGTCTTTTGATTGGGGCATTTAGCCCATTTACGTTCAGGGTAACTATTGAGAGAGATGAATTTAGTGCCATTGTATTGCCTGTAAGGTGATCGTTACTGTATATTGTCTCTGTTCCTTTCTGATCTACTACTTTTAGGGTCTCTCTTTGCTTAGAGGACCCCTTTCAATATTTCCTGTAGAGCTGGTTTGGTGTTTACAAATTCTTTCAGTTTTTGTTTGTCCTGGAAGCTTTTTATCTCTCCTATTTTCAATGATAACCTAGCTGGATAAAGTATTCTTGGCTGCATGTTTTTCTCCTTTAGTGCTCTGAATATATCATGCCAATTCTTTCTGGCCTGCCAGGTCTCTGTGGATAAGTCTGCTGCCAATCTAATATTTTTACTATTGTATGTTACAGACTTCTTGTCCCGTGCTGCTTTCAGGATTTTCTCTTTGTCGCCAAGACTTGCAAATTTTACTATTAGATGGCGGGGTGTGGACCGATTCCTATTGATTTTGCGGGGTGTTCTCTGCACCTCCTGGATTTTGATGCTTGTTCCCCTTGCTATATTAGGGAAATTCTCTACAATAATCCTCTCCAGTATACCTTCTGCTCCTCTCTCTCTTTCTTCTTCTTCTGGAATCCCAATTATTCTAATGTTGTTTCGTCTTATGGCATCACTTATCTCTCGAATTCTCCCCTCGTGGTCCAGTAGTTGTTTGTCTCTCTTTTGCTCAGCTTCTTTATTCTCTGTCATTTGGTCTTCTATATCACTAATTCTTTCTTCTGCCTCATTTATCCTAGCAGTAAGTGCCTCCATTTTTTATTGCACCTCATCAATAGCTTTTTTGATTTCAAGTTGATTAGATTTTAGTTCTTTTATTTCTCCAGAAAGGGCTTTTATTTCTCCGGACAGGGTTTCTCTAATATCTTCCATGCCTTTTTTGAGCCCGGCTAGAACCTTGAGAATCGTCGTTCTGAATTCCAGATCTGACATATTACCAATGTCTGTATTTTAGGTCCCTAGCCTTCGGTCCTGCCTCCTGTTCTTTTTTTTGTGGTGAGTTTTTCCGCCTTGTCATTTTGTCCAGATAAGAATCCGCTGTTCTCCTTTTTAAGTGAACTTGGTCTTGGCTGGATTTCTTTGATCTTCTGGGGGAGGGGCCTGTTGTAGTGATTCTCAAGTGTCTCTGCCCCAGGCGGAATTGCACCGCCCTTACCAGGGGCCGGGCTAAGTCATCCTCTCAGCTTTGCTTTCAGGAGCTTTTGTTCCCTGAACGCTTTCCGTAGAGTTCCGGAGGACGGGAATGACAATGGTGGCCTCCCAATCTCCGGTTCGGAGGAGCCGAGAGTTCGGGGCCCCAGTCTTCAGTGCGCCTTCAGAGAAAAGCGTTTAATCACTCCCGTCTCCCCAGCCTTGGGCCGGGCTTGGAGAAAATCATGCGTAATCAGTCCCATCTCACTGGCTTCTGGGAGCACTCCAAGCTCACCCAGCCTGTGACCAAGCATCTCTGTCTCTGGCAGAGTCCCACCTGGAGTCTCCGAACCCTGTAGATCCCTGAGTTCTCCCAGGTCGGAGTCTCCCCGGATCTTGTGGGGACCCCTCGCACAGAGCACCGGCCCGTGTCACAGACCACGGCTCTAGGAAACCTTGGCTCTGTCTCTGCAGCTGGCTTCCCCGCTCTAATACCTGTGAGCTCTGTGACACTCAGACACCCCCGATCTTTCTGTGACCCTGTGGAACCTGAGTCCACACTGTCCCCGCGCGGTCTTCACCCCAATTTAGCGTCTGGAGTGATGTCCCTCCCTGAAGCAGACTTTTAAAAGTCCTGATTTTGTGCTCCGGTGTTCCGCCGCTTGCCGGGAGCCGGCCCCTCCCCCTGGGGTCTATGTTCCCGTCGCATTGGATTCACTTCTCTGCTGGTCCTATCTTTTAGAAAGTGGTCGATTTTCTGTTTCTAGAATTGTTTTTCTTCTCTTCGATCTCCTGTTGGATTCGTAGGTGTTCGGAATGGTTTGATTGGCTATCTAGCTGATCTCCTGCTGCCTGATTTCATCTCAGCGTGCTACTTCTCTGCCATCTTGACTCCTATTTCATTGATTTCTGCTCTGATCTTTATTATTTCTCTTCTCCTGCTGGGTTTAGGCTTTCTTTGTTGTTCTTTCTCCAGCTTCTTTAGGTGTATGGTTAGGTTGTGTATTTGAGACCTTTCTTGTTTCTTGAGAAAGGCTTGTATTGCTATATATTTTCCTCTCAAGACTACCTTTGCTGTGTCCCACAGATTTTGAACCGTTGTGTTTTCATTATCATTTGTTTCCATGAATTTTTTCAATTCTTCTTTAATTTCTTGGTTGACCCATTCATTCTTTAGAAGGATGCTGTTTAGTCTTCATGTATTTGGGTTCTTTCCAAATTTCCTCTTGTGACTGAGTTCTAGCTTCAGAGCATTGTGGTCTGAAAATATGCAGGGAATGATCCCAATATTTTGGTACTGGTTGAGACCCGATTTGTGACCGAGGATGTGATCTATTCTGGAGAATGTTCCATGTATACTAGAGAAGAATGTGTATTCTGTTGCTTTGGGATGGAATGTTCTGATATATCTGTGGTGTCCATCTGGGCCAGTGTGTCATTTAAGGCCTTTATTTTCTTGTTCATCTTTTGCTTGGATGATCTGTCCATTTCAGTGAGGGGGGTGTTTATGTCCCCTACTATTATTGTATTATTGTTGATGTGTTTCTTTAATTTTTTTATTAATTGTTTTATGTAGTTGGCTGCTCCCATGTTAGGGGCATAGATATTTAAAATTGTTAGATCTTCTTGTTGGACAGACCCTTTGAGTATGAAATAGTGTCCTTTTCATCTCTTATTATAGTATTTGGCTTAAAATATAATTTATCTCATATAAGGATTGCCACCCCAGCTTTCTTCTGATGTCCATTAGCATGGTAAATTGTTTTCCACCCCCTCACTGTCAATCTGCAGGTGTCTTTGGGTCTAAAATGAGTTTCTGTAGACAGCATATTGATGGATTTTGTTTTTTTATCCATTCTGATACTCTTTGTCTTTTGATTGTGTCATTTAGCCCATTTACATTCACGGTGACTATTGCAAGATATGAATTTAGTGCCATTGTATTGCCTGTAAGGTGACTATTACTGTATATTGTCTCTGTTCCTTTCTGATCTACTACTTTTAGGGTCTCTGTCTGCTTAGAGGACCCCTTTCAATATTTCCTGTAGAGTTGGTTAGGTGTTTACAAATTCTTTTAGTTTTTGTTTGTCCTGGAAACTTTTTATCTCTCCTTCTATTTTCAATGATAACCTAGCTGGATATAGTATTCTTGGCTGCATGTTTTTCTCATTTAGTGCTCTGAATGTATTATGCCAGTTCTTTCTGGACTGCCAGGTCTCTGTGGATAAGTCCACTGCCAATCTAATATTTTTACCATTGTATGTTAACGACTTCTTGTCCCAGGCTACTTTCAGGATTTTCTCTTTGTCGCTAAGACTTGTAAGTTTTACTCTTAGATTATGGGGTGCGGACCTATTCTTAGGATTTTGAGGGGGGTTCTCTGTGCCTCCTGGATTTTGCTGCCTGCTCCTTTTTCCATGTAGGGAAATTTTCTAGAATAATTCTCCCCAATATACTTTCTGCCCCCTTCTCTCTTTCTTCTTCTTCTGGAATTCCAATTTTTCTAATATTGTTTCATCTTATTGTCTCACTTATGTGTTGAATTCTCCCCTCTTGGTCCAGTAGTTGTTTGTCTCTCTTTTGCTCAGCTTCTTTATTCTCCATCATTTGATCTTCTATATCATTAATTCTCTCTTCTGCCTCATTTTTCCTATCTGTAAGAGCCTCCATTTTTTATTGCACCTAATTAATAGCTTTTTTGATTTAAGCTTGGTTAGATTTTAGTTCTTTTATTTCCAGAAATGGCTTTTATTTCTCTAGACAAGGTTTCTGTAATATCTTCCATGCCTTTTTCGAGCCCAGGTAGCACCTTGAGAATCACCATTTTGAATTCTAGGTCTGACATATTACCAATGTCTATATTGATTAGGTCCCTAGCCTTGGGTATTGCCTCTTGTTCTTTTTTTTGTGATAACTTTTTTAGCCTTGATATTTTATCCAGATAAGAATATATGAATGAGAGAATAAAATACTAAAAGGTTGGCAAAGACCGCTGAAAAATATGTGTTAAGCAAATCAGAAGAGACCCCAAATCGTGGGGAGAAGAAAGGGGGTAAAAAGTTCAAAAAATAAAAAATAAAGAAAAATAACGAAAAAGAAAAGAAAAAGAAAAAATATATATTAAAAATATATATTTCACTGGTGAATAGAATAGAGCCACCCACTTGATTTTAGGTGTGTTTTGGTCTCTTAGAAGAAACTACCTCCCAAAATTTTAAGGAAAGGAAAACATATATATATGCACACACACACACACACACACATATATATTTCCTTAAAAACATATATACATTTTAAGGAAAGGAAAACATATGTATGTATGTTTTTAAGGAAATATATATATGTGTGTGTGTGTGTGTACACACTCACACACACATACACAAAAATAAGGGTAAATACTATGAAGGGATGGAATATGATTGTAAAAATGAAAATTAAAAAAAAATTCTAAAAAAGGAGTTGATACGATAAGTTGGTTGGGAAAAGAAAGAAAGAGAAAGTGGAGAGAATTTGCTGAAGCTGGAGACGAGAACAAACCCTGTGGTAGATTTAGGGTATATTTTGATCTACTAGAAGTTGTATCCCAAAAGCTTTTAGAAGAAAAAACCCTATCTGTATGCAAAAAATAAAGTTAGATACAATGAAGGGTGAAATATGACTATAATGAAGGTTCAAAAAGATTTTTTTAAAAAAAAGAGGTATTGTTAAGATAAACTAGTTTAAAAAAACATTAAAAGATGAAAGGGTAAAAGTTAAAAAAATTAGAATAGGAAAAAAATAAAGTTAAAAAATTTTAATTAAGTTTGCAAGCCTGAAGAATCATGGGGAGAAAACCATGAATTCCATGCTTTCCTTTCCCCTCCTCTGGAATTCCGCTGTTTTTCGTGATCAGTGAGCTTGGTCTTTGCTGGATATTCTTGCTGATCTTCTGGGGGAGGGGCCTCTTGTACTGATTCTCAAATGTCTTTGCCAGAGGTGGAATTGTTCTGTCTTTGCCAGGGGCTGGGCTAAGTAATCTGCTCTGGTTTGCTCTTGGGAGCTTTTGTTCTGTGAACGCTTTCTGTAGAGCTCTGGAGGACGGGAATGAAAATGGCAGCCTTCAACCCTCCAGGCCGGAGGAGCCAGAACTCGGGGCCCCACCGCTCAGTGAGCCCTCAGGGAAAAGTGCTCCATCACTCTTGTCTCCCTGGTCTCTGGCCTGTGACCAAGCATTTCTATCTCTGGCGCACAGCCCCATTTGGAGTCTCCAAACCCAGCAGATCCCTGGTGTTCTTCCAGGTGGGTCTCCCGGATCTGCCACTTGTGGGATCTCTGCTCAAGGAGCAGTTGCCTGTCTGTGCCACTGATCACAGTTAAGGTTACCCTGAGCTGAGAGCTCATTCCTCAGCTCTGTCTCTGAAGCCAGCTTCCCGCTCTAATACCTGTGACTTCTGCGACACTCCCACACCCCCGATCCTTCTGTGACCCCACTGGACCTGAGACCACGCTGTCCCCGTGTGGGCCCCACCCCCATTAACCTCTGGAGTGATATCCCTCTGTGGAGCAGACTTTTGAAAGTTCTGATTTTGTGCTCTGTTGCTCCACTGCTTGCCGGGAGCTGGCCCCTCCCCTGCGGTCTATCTTTCCGTCACTTTGGATTCGCTTCTCCGCAAGTCCTACCTTTCAGAAAGTGGTTGATTTTCTGTTCCTAGAATCTGCTCTTTTCTCTTCGATCTCCTGTTGGATTTGTAGGTGTTTGGAATGGTTTGATAACTATCTAGCTGAACTCCTGCTACCTGATGTCATCTCAGCCTGCTACTCCTCCACCATCTTGACGCCTTTGGTAACACCATTCTGTGTCCACACAACCATTCTGTTTTCCACTTTCAGTACCATATTCAATAAATGACATGAGATATTCAATACTTTATTATAAAATAGACTTTGTGTTAGATAGTTTTGCCTATCTGGAGCTTTCTGAGCACATTTAAGGTAGACTAGGCTAAGCTATGATGTTTGATATATTAGGTATATTAAATGCATTTTTAACTTGCAGTATTTTTCACGTAGGATGGGTTTATCCAGACATAACCCCATTGATTGAGGATAATGGTAAATTGAAGATAATCTGTATACCTGGGCATGGAACTTCTGGATCATATGGTAACACTGTATAATACTGTAAGGAGCTGCACCCAAGTGATTTTCCAAGGCAGCAGCACCATTTTCTGTAATCCCACCAGCAGTGCCTGAAGGGCTCAATTCCTCTCTATTCTTTTGAACACTTGCTCATCTTTTTTGGTTTTAGCCACACTAATGGATGTGGGGTGGTATGTCATTGCTTTGATTTGCCTTTTTATAGTAATTAATAATGTGGAAAATCTTTTGTATGCTTACTGGCTGTGTGTATATCATCTTTGGAGAAGTGTCTATTCAAATCCTTTGCCCACTTTAAATTGGTTTATGTCCTTGTATTGTTGAGTTATAAATGTTCTTTATATATTCCTGATGTGAGTTCCTTATAAGATATATGATTTGCAAATATTTTCTTCCATTCTGTGGTTTTTGTTTTTTTTTTTTACTTTGTTGATGGTATCCTTGGAAGTACAAAAGTCTTTAAACTTTGCTTTAATCCAATTAATTTTTTGAGCCTATCATACCTAATTTTTCTTTAGTCACCTGTGCTTTTGATGTCCTAAGAAGGGTTTGTCTACCCCAAGGTCGTGAAGATTTTCTCTTATGTTTTCCTCTAAGAGTTTCAAAGTTTTAGGCCTTACATTTGGTCCTATGATCCACTTTGAGTTCATTTTTATCTATGGTGTCCAATTTTGCTTTTGTGTGTGTGGATTTCTAGTGTCTCAGCACCATTTTTGATACTCATTGAGTTTTTATGAGTATCAAAAATTAACATATGTAAAGCACTTAGAAATACATGGGTATGCATAGCAGCACTGAGTAAATATTAGTTATTATTTTATCATTTATTATATGAAATTGTCATATGACGTCTACTTGTCCTTCTCCCTTAAAAGATGGTCTTTATCTTCATGCCTACGTGCCTGGCCCAGTGCCTGACGGAAAATACCTGCTGAATGGATTTTGTTGAATGGATAAATAATAAGTAGAACTTCTCTGCCGAGGCAGTAAGAGGGTAAAGCACAGTTTCAACACTGACATTCTACTGGGCTTGGTTTAGGTCCTGACCATAGGCCCTCAAAGTTAGAACATACTGACAGTATCTATCTTAGGGCATCTCCCAGAACACACAGCTTGCAACCCCTGGGTAGATCACCCTGCAGAACTAGAATCTCTTGAGCATAGTTTTCATTCCTGTGTCACCCTCCCCACCATTTGCTTCCTCCTCCTTTTGTTCCTGAGCATGAGGCTGGAGAGTGGAATCGCTTTTGAATATCAGTCCCAACCAAATCTTTTCTGCTGTATCCTTTGGCTTTCTGCCCCTCAAAGCTGAAGATGGAAAGCTCACTCCCAGCCTCTTGTAGTCTCCATTTACACTTTTTTCCCACATGATCTCATCTAATGTAATGGCTCTAAATACCGAGTAAGTGTTGATGACTCCCAAACCTGTTACTCCAGCCTTACTGAGATCCAGACTTACATTTTAATTGTTGCTGCATGCCTCATTTTAGATATCTAAGAGCTGTCTCAAACTTCACAAGACCAAAATTGAGTTCCTCCCACAAACATGTTCCTCATCTCAGTAGATGGCACCATAAATTCTCCCGTTGACTATAGTAAAAAATTTGGGATCCATCCTGATTCCTCTTATTTTTTTAAAGATTTTTTTATTTATTTGAGGAAAGAGAAAGCGAGTGAGCAAGCACACTGCAGGGAGGGGCAGAGGGAGAGAAACAGAGGGAGAGAGAGAAGCAGACTCCTGCTGAACAGGGACCCTGAAGTGGGTCTTGATTCAAGGACCCTGGGAGCATGACCTGAGCTGAAGTCAGATGCTTAAATGACTGAGCCATCCAGGCACCCCCTTGATTCCTCTTTTTCTTCCATCCCCATCAGGCAAATCCTACTAAATCTGTCTTCAAAATATGCCAGCATCTTATCACTGCTCACCACCTCCAGTGCTCCCACTTGGGATCAAGCTTATGTCTGCCCATGCATAGACTAATGCAATAGCCTCTGACTGCTCTCCTCTATCCTTTTGCCTTCCCAATTCCATTCTCCAGAGGATCTGCTTAAAAACAGATTAGGTCATGCTACTCCCTTGTTTAAAATTCTTTAATGGCTTTCTCTTATGTTACAATAACATTCCAATTTCTTACCTGATCAACATGACTTTCTTGATCTTGCCCTTTAAGTAAAAGTTGAAATTTCTTCTAGGTGCAAAGATTTAGTGATAAGAGGTTTCAGAAGTTCACAATATTCAGGTTTTCAAAGAAAATGGGCATAAACCCGTTTCATAATTCCTGCCACACTTTGATAAAATGAAAGGGTTAGAGAGTAGAAAAGAAAGGATTTTGTGAGGAATAAATATATAGAAAAGCTATGTAATGAAACCCAGTCCATCTTCCACCAAGGAGGACTTACCTCAAACCTGGTGGTGCTCTAGACCTTCTCTGGGGCCACTTATAAAATTTACTTTGTTATTGCTTCTTTTGGGAGGTATAGTAAGCGAAGGTCTTTCTCCTGCTTGTGGGATTAAGATAATGATAGACAAACAGACTAGTTATTTTTTGGGCAGAGTCAGGAGAATGTGGCCATATTTGAACTGTGGCAGCAGAGCTAGGGCACCAGTTGTGGGCCGCAAGGGAGAGAGCATGTGTGTGCGGGTATCTTAAGGTTTGACCAGTAGGACTGTCTAGTGGAGTGAGGAAATGCCAGAAGCAGTAATTTGGTGGCAAATATCTAGGGGCTGAGGAAGAAGTCTCAAGGGATCACCCAAATAGAGATGCTTTCTCCCCATCAAAGGGAATTGCAAGAGAGATAGCCCACTGGGAAACCGCCAGAGCCCCCAAATTTCCCCATGAAGGAACATCAGCATTCAGTATCTGCTAGGTGTGAAAAGTACAAGTCTTTGGAACTAGTCCAGGTAAGATCCTTCCTTCCCCTTTTCCATTCTCTACCTGCATTAACCAATCACAGAGGGGTTGAAGTTGCAGCCATCTTGTTATTTTGTATTCATATGTTTGACAGAAATGCCCAGTTTCTCTTTTGAGGTCTTTTTGTAGCTTAAAGTGATCTTGGGACAATCTGTTTGGTAAGAGTGAATAGACATGTGGCCTGCTGGAGTCCTTATTCTCTGGCAGGAGGAGGTCTCACTTGGTAAAATTAGAAGAAATGGTGGCTAAGAATGAATGAAATTATGACTTGATAATATTATGAGTTCAGCCAGCCATACATGGCAAAGGCTGTACTTGCTCTGTCCCTTAGCGCATGTCCCTGAGAACGCCTTCCCCCACCTACTGGTCTGAAGAAGCAACTTTTCCCTCTCCAGCTATTCGCTGGCAATCTTACTCACCTGTTTTCTTCACAGCACTGATTGCTACATGAAAGCATCTTGTTTATGTGTGTTCTTATTGTCAGTTACCTTCCGCTGGACTGCAAGTTCTATAGAAACAGGAATCCCATCTCCTTGGTTCACTGCTCTATCCACAATGACTAGAAAAGGTACTCTGTGTATATAAGTGCTCAAAAATTTTTGCTGAGAGGATGTGTAAAAACTGAGCAACATAGATCTGAGAGTGGGAGAAATGCATATTCACCCAACTTCAGTGAGATCTCTCTTTCTATTGTGGATTATATATTTTAATATAATTCTACATTGATACTGTGGTTGTGACCACTTTTACATTATTTGTGTCATGATTTTTCTTTCATTACAAGGTCACAATCCAAAAGGAAACACATAAAAAAAGTTTCAAATAAATGTGGAGAAAGGACAAATTTGAAGTATTAAATAGAAAAAAATATAGAAAACATTTGACTCTAGATCACCTTGACTATATTTTCTTTCAAGAAAGTAGTTTTGCTTTTTAAGATGGTCTCATAGGGATCTCTTTTAAATGTTGGTGTTGGAGGACAGGACAGCATGCGCACCATATAAGCTATGGTATCTTAGTGTGGCAGATAGATTCTAAGATGGTCCATGACCTCCAACTTTGGGATCTGCACCTTTTTGTAACACCTCGCCCTTTGATGTCCCTATAGACTGTGACGTGCTTCTAGCCAATAGACTATGGCAAAGATGATAAGATGTTCTTTCTGTGATTATACTGTGCTATTTAAGAGTCCATCTTGCTAGCCAGCTCTGTCTAGAGACTATCTTTGCTATCTACGAAATAAGGTGCCATGTTGAAACAGCCCACTTGGCAAAGACTACCTGTAGCCACCAGGATCTGAGGCAGCCTTCAACCAACATGCAGCAAGAAGCAGATGGCTCTCAGTCGACAAGGAACAACCACAAGGAGATGAATTCTCACCATAACGGACCACAAGGAAATGTGGACCACATTTCCACAACCACAAGGAAATGAATTCTCTCACTGGAACATAAAAACAGTTTAAACCATTATCAATCATTTATACCTCAGAGTCCATGAAGGATTTAAGTTCATGAAGGATTTCTACATAATGTGGACCAAGGCTTCTGACCTTAAAGGGGATGACTACTTGTAGGTGAGGGTGGATGTGTAACAGGGAAGCTCAGCTGGAGACAGACTTGTCTATCATCACTGTTTTGCTTAGGTCTTAGCCATATAAGTATCTCCATGTACTTGTTGCCTGTATACTTGATGTCTTAAGAATGATCTGGTGGGGAGAGGTTATGTTTATAGGGCCCAAAGGGGAAATAAAAAGGATGGAACTCTGTCACAGAGACACTGAAAAACCTTCTACATTGATGCTAATGATGGTAGCATGCAGGCGAAACCAGAGAAGGCAAATCAGGGGCAGTTGGTAACTTGAACCCATGGGAAATTTGCATCCTCACTCAACTGAGCTCATCTTTCCCCTGTAGCCTGAGCATTTGCCTTCTAAGTGAGCTGTGGTTCAGATGTAGAGCCTGAGCAGTCTTCTCACACTCCCAGGAAAGATCAAAAGACGGTCTGTGGATAGGGGTAGGGAGGAGGCCAGGGAGCAAGACACAAAGCTCAGAGTGGTGACGGTAGGGGCCAAAATGCAGCCAGCACTCTCAGCCTTCTTCATTCTCCTCTTTGTCCTTCTGTGTCTTCTGGGAATCCTGGCCAATGGCTTCATTGTGCTGATGCTGAGCAGGGAAAGGACGTGGTGTGGGAGGCTGCTTCCCTCTGACATGATTCTCATTAGCTTGGGTGCCTCTTGCTTCTGCCTGCAGTGGTTGGAATGGTGAACAGCTTCTACTACTTCCTCTACCTGAATGAGTACAGCAGTGGTCCTGCGTGGCAGCTCATTGGTCTCCACTGGGACTTCCTGAACTCGGCCACCTTTTGGTTCAGCTCTTGGCTCAGTGTCCTCTTCTGCATGAAGATTGTTAACTTCACCCGGCCGACCTTCCTTTGGCTGAAGTGGAAGTTGCCAGGGTCAGTGCCCTGGCTCCTCATGGCTTCTCTCCTGATCTCTTTCATCATTACCCTGCTCTTCTTTTGGGGAAACCATGTTGTGTATCAAAGATTCTTAATTAGAAAATTTCCTGGGAACATGACCTTCAAGCAGTGGAGCAGGAGGCTGGAAATTCACTATTTCTTGCCCCTGAAACTTATCACCTTGTTGGTTCCCTGCTCTGTCTTTCTGTTCTCAATTGCACTGTTGATTCTCTGAGGTGACACTCAGGGAGAATGCAGCACAGTGCCCATAGCCCGCAGGACCCCAGTGGCCAGGCTCTCACCAGAGCTCTGAAATCACTCATCTCCTTTCTCATTCTTTATGCTCTGTCTTTTGCATCCCTGGTCATTGATGCTGTGGGTTTCTTCTCCTCAGAGAGTGACTGGTACTGGCCATGGCAGATTTTAATCTACCTGTGCACATCTGTCTATCACTACATCCTCATTCTCAGCAACCTCCAGCTTCGAGGGGGTGTGCAGGCAGCTACTTCTGTTGGCCAGGGGCTTCCGGCTGTCCTAGGTGACATGGTCCCATCCAAACCCTGGATGATGATCGAACCAGGGCCCACTTACATGAAAATACCTTCACAAGAAGATATCCATTGGATTCTACTCTGGGCTTCCTCCTTTGGGAAGGAGAGGAGGGAGATCAAATCTGAGTATTCTCTCTGAATGAGATTCCTTCCTTGGAACACTGTTAAAATAGGGCCACAGAGGGCTCAGAGAGCCAGTATTGTTCAGAAATTCAGAATATAAAATTTTGTCTACTCTCTATTTTATATCCCCTTCATTATTTGGCAGCTTTAGGTTAAAAAATCTTGATTAACAGTTCATGTGATCTCAATAGCCTCCCAGGGAGTGAAGAGAAAATGTGTCTATGCCTGAGCTAGGGTGTGGATAGGGAAGGAGCATGCCTCTTGAAGATAATGTAATGGTTGCCATGGGAGCCCCAGAGGATGGTAGTTGTAGCTGACAGTGCTTAGGGCTGTTATGTCTAATAGCCTTCCCTTCTGTGGAGATTCTTTTTCCTTCACCACCCTTGGAGAATTTGGTTTTAATTTTATGAAAACTACTGGAAGGTTTCTTTATACCAACCCATCTCTTTTCTCATTATCATTTCCATTGTTCTGCCTTCAGTTTTCTCCCCTCTGAGGTCTAAGTGGCAGCCAGAATTTTTCCATGTTCATTCTTCTTTAGAATTACACATTGTGATTTTCCACATTTTCAAATTGTCTCTGGAACCTTTTTTGTTTTTCCTCAAGCAAGTCACAAAGTCACATGTGAATTGAATAAACATGTACTTTGAATTCTGAAAAATGAAGACTCAAGAGTTTCACTTAGTTTGTGTCCAAAAACTAACCTTTTTTTGTTTTTAAGAATCATCCTATTAAATCTTATGTTTAAAAGTTATTTTGAAATAGCTTGCTCCATTTACTATACAAACATTTCTAGAAATAATTTTAGAGAAGCTTCTACTTAGAGTAGGGTGCCTCTAAGGCAGGCTTAAAAGTTTTTGCTCAAAGGCACTAGTGTTCAAATTTCAGAGTCTGACTTGCAACTGGATGCCTGGTAGGGAGAAATTTTAATGTCCCCTGAGAGCGTAAGTTATTTCCCTACTGATTAAGGTGTATGCTGCTGAGTGGAAGTACACTCATGAACTAAAATCTCTGTGGAGATTATTCCATTTTTTAAAAGATTCTATTTATTTATTTGACAGACAGAGATCACAAGTAGACAGAGAGGCAGGCAGAGAGAGAGGAGGAAGCAGGCTCCCTGCTGAGCAGAGAGCCCGATGCCAATCCAGGACCCTGAGATCATGACCTGAGGCAGAGGCTTTAACCCACTGAGCCACCCAGGCACCCTATTCCATATTTTTACTTTAAACATTTTTTAATAGGTAATACATTTGCATGGTTAAAAATTCAAAATGTATTCAAGAGTATATATAAAAAATCTCTCCCCTACCTTCCCCTTCTGAGGCATTCTCATCAGTTTTATATCTGTCCTTCTAGAGATATTTCATTCTATAACAGAAAGTCACTAATAGTTAACTACCAGACCACTCAACTAACTTACCTATGTACTTACTTATGTATTCCACACTAGGAACTAACTAACCAACTTATTAGCCATGTTCTTTCTCTTTGTGTCCTTCTACACAAATGGCTGGACAGTATGCATGTTCTTCTGCTCCTTGCTCTTTCTCCTTAATATATCTTGGAGTTCTACACATGTGGGAACACACATTTCCTCACTTTGAAGTTTTCTGGTTTTTATTTTGACAAGGATGCACCACAGTGTCTTTGATTGGTCACCTGTTTGTGGTCATTTAGGATGCTTCTTGTCTTTTGCTATTATGGCAGTGTTGCACTGTTGAATGAATCTTTACATAAGTAATCTTGCACATGTGCCAATTAACTATAGGATAAATTCAATGAAATGGGATTACTGGGTCAAGTGGCATGTGCATTTCTAATATTTTTAATTAACTTATTTTATTTAAATTCACTTAGTTAGCATACAGTATATCACTAGTTTCAGATATAGAGTTCAGTAGTTCATCAGGTGCATATAACACCCAGTGCTCATTACATCACATGCATTCCTTAATGCCCATCACCCAGTGACCCCATCCCCTCACCTTGCATTTCGAATTTTGACAGATATTGCCCTATATGGGTTGGATCAATTTACTTCCCCATTAGCAATTTAGGAGTGCACTTATTTTCATACTTTCTTTTTTTGCCAATCTATTAGGTAAAAAATGTCCTATTAGTATAGTTGTCATTTGTATGGTTCCTATTTTGAGTAAGGTTAATTATTGTTTTACATGTTTAGAGCCATTTGTGTGTGTATTTTCTGTAGATAGTCTATATCTTTGCTTACTTTTTGATTTCGATTTTTGCTTTTTTTTTCCTTTCAAAGATTTCATTTTTTTATTTGACAGACAGATCACAAATACGCAGAGAGGCAGGCAGAGAGAGAGAGGGGGAAGCAGGCTCCCCGCCTAGCAGAGAGCCCTGTGCGGGGCCTGATCCCAGGACCCTGGGATCATGACCTGAGCCTAAAGCAGAGGCCTTAACCCACTGAGCCACCCAGGCGCCCTGATTTTTGTTTTTTTGTTTTTTTTAATATTGGCTGGTAGGAGCTCTTTATATCTGAGAGAAATTAGCTCTTTGTTTTTGATATAAGTGGCAAAACATTATCCTACCCTCAGTGTTTTTTATTTTAATTATTCTTGATACCTATATTAAACTTTTTAAAAAAATATTTAATTTATTTATTTGAAGAGAGACAGTGAGAGAGAGCATGAGCGAGGAGAAGGTCAGAGGGGGAAGCAGACTCCCCATGGAGCTGGGAGCCCAATGTGGGACTCGATCCCGGGACTCCAGGATCATGACCTGAGCTGAAGGCAGTCGCTTAACCAACTGAGCCACCCAGGCACCCAATACCTATATTAATCTTAAAACTTTCCTTATTTTGAAGTAATTATAGAAACACAGGAAGTTGTAAGGACAGTACAGAGCTATAGGTGCCCTTCAGCTAGCATCCCCCGATGGTAGTGTCTTACATAGCCGTAGTACGATAGTGAGACTGGGAAACTGATACAGGTGCATTACAGTAAGAAATCTACAGATCTTATTCAGTTTCCCCTTTTTCAAACGTGCATTCATGTTTGTGTGATTTGATACAATTTTATCCCATGTACAGTTCATGTAGCCACAATCGAGGCACAGAACTGTTCCATCATCACAAAGGAACTCTTTCATGTTACCCCTTTATACCCTCCATGTGTTTTTTATTTTTTATTTTTACTTTTATAGCAATGTTTTTTTTTTAATTTCCTCCCAGTATTTTCCTGTGCATTTTTATTTGGTGCTTTTATTTATTTAATTACTTAATTTTATTTTTTCAGTGTTCCAAGATTCATTGTTTATGCACCACACCAGTGCTCCATGCAATATGTGCTCTCCTTAATACCTACCACCAGGCTCACCTATCCCCTCACCCCTTCCCCTCCAAAGCCCTCAGTTTGTTTCTCAGAATCCACAGGCTATCATGCCTTGCCTCCCCCTCTGATTTTCCCCAGTTCACTTTTCCTTTCCTTCTCCTAATGTCCTCTATGTTATTCCTTATGCTCCACAAGTAAGTGAAACCATATGACTTACTTCTGGTAAGTTGTTGACTTACTTCACTCAGCATAATCTCCTCCACTCCTGTCCATGTTGATAAAAAAAGTTGGGTATTCATCCTTTCTGATGGAGTCATAATATTCTATTGTATATATGGACCATATCTTCTTTATCCATTCATCTGTTGAAGGGCATCTTGGCTCTTTGCACAGTTTGGTGATTGTGGCCATTGCTGCTATAAACACTGGGGTACAGATGGCCCTTCTTTTCACTACATCTGTATCTTTGGGGTAAATACCCAGCAGTGCAGTTGCAGGGTCATAGGGTAGCTCTATTTTTAGTTTCCTAAGGAATCTCCACACTGTTTTCCAAAGTGGCTGTACCAACTTGCATTCCCACCAACAGTGTAAGAAGGTTCCTCTTTCTCTACATCCTCTCCAAAAGTTATTGTTTATTTTCTTGTTAATTTTGGCCATTCCAGCTGGTGTGAGGTGGTATCTCAGTGTGGTTTTGATTTGAATCTCCCTGATGGCTAATGATGATGAACATTTTTTCATGTGTCTATTAGCCATTTGTATGTCTTCTTTGGAGAAATGTCTGTTCATGTCTTCTGTCCATTTTTTGACATGATTATCTGTTTTTTGAGTGTATAACAATGGCTTTTGCCATGCAGATTTTTTGTTGTTGTTGAATTTATTTATATATTTTCTAAAGTTTTTTTTAAAGATTTTATTTATTTATTTGTCAGAGAGAGAGAGAGAGCGCACACACACATGCACAAGTAGGGGGAGGGGCGGATAGAGAAGCAGGCTCTCCACTGAGCAAAGAGCTGAATGTGGGACTCAATCCCAGGACCCTGAGATCATGACCCAAGCAGAAGCCAGATGCTTAACTGACTGAGTCATCCAGGCATCCCTTGCTGAATTTATTTAAAACAATAATGATGGCTGGCATTTTGTCCCATAGTTTGAAAGTATTCCTCACTGTGATATTAAAAAAAAAATGCCTTTTGGTTTCTTCTAGTGCTTTCATGCTTTCATTTTTATATTTAAATACTTGACCCTTCTGGAATGTATTCTGATACAAGATATCCTATATGCATAATTTTTTTACCAAAATGGTTAGCTTGTTGCCTTAATACTTTTTATTGTATAATTTTTTTCCTTGACTGATTTAAAATTCTACCTTTTATTATTTCTAAATTTCTATACATGTTGGCTTATTTCCAGACTTTCTGTCCTGTTTTGCTACCTTGATATAGTCATGTGCCAGTACCATAGCATTTTGGTTATTTTAGGTTTATAATGTTTCAGTGACTGGTAAACTAGTCTTTCTTCATTAATCTTCATTTCTAACTTTCTTGGCCATTATTTAAAATATGATCGTGTCTGGTCCCAAACAAAAATTCCTTTTTTAGGAAAACTAAGTTGGATATAACTAAATGTATAATTCAACATAAGGAGACACACATATCCGTGATGTTGCATCTTTCTGTTCAAAAATATGGTATGCTTTTCCATTTAGTCATGATTCCTTTTATTACTTTCAGTAGTGTTTTAATTTTTTAAAATACATAGCTTTTACATGATATGATGTGAATGCTTATGTATAATTAACCCTTTATGCCTTAGTTTCCTGGCATATTCACTGAGGTAATAACAATTGTCTTGAAGTAATTGCAAAGACTAAAGTAGGTAATATATGTGCATGACATGTTAGTGTTCTTCACAGCTTGTTAATAATAATTATAGTATTACATAGTTATATTATTTTTAAAAATTATTTTCTGTATCTGCATCAGTATGAAGAAAGCTGAGAAACCCAAGTATGGTGAGAACCTTTCTAGACACCAGGAAAAATTAGTGGGTTTTTTTTTTTTTTTACTCCTCTTGTTTTTTTCCCCCATTCTTTTAATTTTTCAACTACTAAATGGGGACAATATGTTAAATATGAGTGAGATAAAGAAAAACCACTTGTGGTGGGTAAGGAATCACTGAGAAGGGATTCTGATGCTGAAGGAGGTTACTGGAGACTCACTGGGTGGGTGACTCTCAGAGAACAGTTCACTTAAGCAGCTTGAAAAAAATGATTTAAATTCTAGTTAGTTAGGATATAGTGTAATATTAGTCTTGGGTATACAATATAGTGATTCAACACTTTTATACATTATCTAGTACTCATCCCCTGTACTCCTTCATCTTCATCACCTCTTTCCCCTATCCCCCCCACCCATCTCCCTTCTGGTAATCATGTTTGTTCTCTGTAGTAAAAGTCTGTTTCTTGGATTGTCTCTCTCTCTTTTTCCCCCTTTGTTCATTAAAAAAAAATTTTTAAGCCCCTGTACAGTGCTTGAACTCATGACCCTGAGATCAAGATCTGAGCTGAAATCAAGAGTTGGAATTTTAACTTACTGAGCCACCCAGGTACCCCTGTTCATTTGTTTTGTTTCTTAAATTCCACATGGGAGTGAAATCAGTCTTTCTCTGACTGGCTTATTTTGCTTAGCACTTCAATAGCTTTTGACACCAGCTAAGGGAGAGAAAGAAAGAACTAAGAGTTGTGTTTTTTCTTTGAAGACATAAAGGGGAAAGGAGAAAAACAGATAGGATTAGTAAGAGTTACTAAACATTATCTAGCTGTCTTTAAACTGTGTTCTATATTATGCATTGTCATGTCACTGTATTGAGCTGTTCTGTTGAGAAAAGAAATGAAAAGACTGAGAAAATGTGTTGGAGATTAAACCAGCGGGAAATCAGATTGATTGGTGGACTTTGGACTCTGTGCTAGATCTTCCTCAGCCCTCTTCTGGTAGCAAATTTCCTAATGGCAAATTTAGTTCTGTGGTGTCAGGAAAGCTTAACTAAAACCTCTGTCTTTATCAACCCATGGCAAATATCACAGATCACTGCCAAAGGTTTCACAGAAGAAATTTTGTAAAATTTAAAAACATAATGCAAAACAATATATAAGTCAGGATGTGTTAACATTGTAGAGGGCCACAGATTGTTTGAGAATGTATTTGGTGAGCAGATACTTTTGGGGTGTCTACCTGTAGACATGCCCTGTGCTGAGGATAAAGTACTGGGCATTACAGATGGTGTTTCTATCCCCACGGTATTTATAGTCTTGTGGAGAGCCAGGCAAAGTGTCTAGTCATACAAATGAGCATATCACTACAAATGTTTCAGCAGGTGATAACATTGTGGATGAGATGACATTTAAACACACAATTCCAGGTGCTTGTAGACCTGGAAACCTGTCAGTGAATTCCAGTCTGAGAAGCCTTCTCTCTAGTGGTATCTTGGCTGTATGATAGTGTGAAGCAAAGAGTACTTTAGTAGGGGGTGATTTTTGTTCTGGATGGAAGAGACAGACAGGATTTGTGCTTTCCTGACAAAGCAGGGAGGTCTTACCATCAGGGATCCTCTACCATGAAATTCCCAGGTCTGTTCAGGATGGCCATGGAAGAACGTTACCACATGCCCATTTACTCCCTCCTTTGTCTCTGAGTGACTCTAGAAATACTCTCCTAATATAGTTCCCAGCTCAGACCTGAGTTTTTCTCTTCTGTTCTTCACACATTGGCTTATTTTCCATGAAAAAAGATAAAGTATGAAGACTTTGCCAGGCTAGTGCTTTTGGTGAGACTCAGACCCGTTTTGTGAATCAATATTAGAAAAGCAGACTCCAGATCCCTCCTTAACCAGAATGGGACCTGTCTAACCAGAGGGTTACCTCTTCAGATATGGCATGAGATCAGAAAAAACAGGGTTGTCACCGCTTACAAAAACACCAAATAAACTGTTTATTTTTACTCAAGCTTCAGAGTGTTAATCAGATGGAATGGCTAACTTTCCATTTAAAGAAAAAAAAAGGGAAAGTAGAAGACACTTTATAGTTACACCCTCTGTTCAATCTCAACTTCAAGATCTGTTCACTTTTACTTTTAACATTTCCTTATGTCTTAAATAATTTCTAGTCTATATTCCTCCCAACTCTTTTGGTCTTTGAAACCTTATCTACCTGCTCTACAAGGTCTGTCCTAATTAGAGAAGTTGAATTACAAATAGCTGTTTCACGTACTCCCTCTAGTTAAGCATGAAATAGAGAATTTTTTGGACTAAGGGAAGAAAAAGTCTGTGCTACTTTTGTTTTAGTCCAGTTAGTCTAACAGTCCTGCTCTAGGGAAACAGGACAGCTTCTGGAATACCCTATAACGTATGTTATTTTCCCATATCAAAACCTCTCCTATGCCAGGGCCTCTAAAACTAATTATTTGGCCTAGTTTTCAGACCCCTACAAAGTCCACCCCCTCTTTCCAGCCTTACTTCTGTCTCACAAATCCTCAGAATGAAGTCTGCACCCAACCAAACTGGTTTGCTCACTCTTTCCCAGACAAACCTCAGTGTTTTCAACCTCCTCACTTCATTTGTGTCGTTCCCCCGCTCACCAAGAATACAGACTCTCTCTCTCAACTCCCTCAGCTGTCCAAATCTGACCATTTTCTAAGACCCCAAATAATTTTTTCTTCTTCTTTAATCTGCGCCCCCCCCCCCGCTTTTTAAAGAATTTATTTATTTGAGAGAGAGAGCATGAGAGCGGCGAGGATCAGAGGGAGAAGCAGCCGTGGGCTTCATCCTGGGGATTCCCGGACTCGGGGATCATGACCTGAGTGGAAGGCATATGCTTAACCGACTGAGTCACCAAGGTGCTCCTCCTTTATTCCCTTTGCAAACTATCCAGATTTTTCCCCTTCCTAGGAGAATTTCACGAGTTCAGCGGGGTTTTTAATGTGTATCCTGTATTGAGTAATTAACCAAATATTCCCTTATCTAACTTTTTGCATCGTTGGATTATCTTTTAAGTTCTTTTTTCTTTTTTGGCACTTATCTTTTGTCTTTTTAAATAGTCTCCAGGTTGTTGGGAAGGATCTCCTATCAGACTTTGTGTGTCTCTGATGGTACCTGGAGTGGTGTATTGCGCACAAATCTTTTTACTGATTGCTATTTCTTTCTGAGACCTGAATGGTGTCCCAGGTGCATCATGCTCCTAGCATCTGGGAGGAGGGTGTTGGGATGATAACTGAGGTGTGGAAGGGCTTCGGGCTGGGCACAGAAGAGGTGTTCATTAAATGTGGTATTTGGTGATTGACTGTAAAGATGAAGTTGACATTTAGGGCAAGGGTGAAAGTGGTTGTGAGGATTATGTTGATATTCATCCAGTCAGCAAATATTTAACATTTCTGATTGGTGTAAACTGCTTTTCAGTCTTGATGAGAATGAGTCAGAGCTACAAAGATTTCAGAACTTGTCATTATTTATAATCCTTCAAAAACAAAGAGTACATTTTTCACAGACAGACAGACACACACACACACACACACAGTTGTCCAAATACTGTTTCCCTTAGTACAAGTTTCACTATCCTTAGGAAACAGCCTTCTCTTTCCCCTTCTCAGTTTGTCTTTATTTCTCTGTTAACACAACTAACTTCCTGCCCAGCATTCAGCTCTGGGCCCCACCAGCACCACAACACTGGAGCCACCATTACAACTGGGTGTGTGTGACACTCACAGGTCACATGGTTCAGCACGTAGTGTCCACAGGTGTGCAAGCGCATGGTGACCACTGTCTCCACCACAGAAGTCACCAGGCTTGTAAGCCAAGAGACAGCTGCCATGTAGCACAAGGGGTCACCAACAGCCATGTAGCAGTCATAGGCCATAGCAGCCAGCAGCAGTAACTCAGTACTCCCCAGGGCCAGCGAGAAGAAGAGCTGGGTCCCACACCGGGTGAAGGAGATGGTCTTCTTTTCCAGCAGGAAGTGCAGCAGCATCTGGGGGACCCTGCTAGAGGTGTAGCAAATGTCCACCACCGAGAGGTTGCAGAGGAAGAAGTACATGGGCAGGTGCAGGAGGACAATGAGCCCGTTGCCCAGTGGGGTCAGCAGTTAGGCGGCCCCAAATAGGACAAACAATCTAGCCTGGGTCTGCCTGTCACTGGAGAGACCCAGAAGGAGAAACTCACTTTCCCAGGTCAGGTTGTCCCTCCTCATGAAGCGGGTGGGGAAGGTGGCCAGCAGGAGGAGGTAGCTTAGAGAGGCCAGAATCAATCAGAATGCAGTCTGGGCCTGAACAAAGGACTGTAAGCAGAACTTCAAGAACTTGAATGTTTTCTCCATTAGACTCTGAATCTCTTGAAATCAGGGATCTTTTGTGATTTTCTTTCTTTCCTTTCCTTTCCTTTCCTTCTTTTCTTTCTTCCTTCCTTCCTTCCTTCCTTCCTTCCTTCCTTCCTTCCTTCCTTCCTTCCTTCCTTCCTTCCTTTCTTTCTGAGAGAGGCACAGAGAGAGTGCATGCAGGGTGGAAGTGGGGCAGAGGGAGAAGAAGAGAGAACCTTAAGCAGGCTCCATACCCAGCATGGAGCCCCACCTACAGCTTAATCTCAGGACCCTGAAATCATAACCTGAGTCAAAATCAAGATTTGGATGCTTAACTGACTGAGCCACCCAGGTGCCCCTGTGATTTTTTCTTTGTATGCAAATATTCCTAACAAATGTTTCACAATAAAATTTTTGTTGAGTATACAAATTAAAAAAAAAAGTTAAAAGTAGTGGCCTTGAGGATTATTCTCTGATCCTAAGATATAGGACTTATGTTCTGGACTTCCTTTTTGTCCTTACTACTCACACTGGAGCTCATGGTTCTTCCTGTTCCTCCCATAAGCCAGGCTAGGTCAGTGACAGAGAAAATCATTCAACTTGGTTCTCAGTGTACTGATTAATAAGGCTTATTCCTGGGTTGATAAGATGAAGGCCTCAATTATATTAACTATAATTATGTCCCAACTTCTTGTGATTATGCTATTTCCTTGGTGAAATGCTGGCATTTATTTGAATGGTAAAGTAAGTGATTTATAAAAGGTGAATGCATACATCACTTATTTACAATGATAGCATTTGGAACCTGACAGTGCCCACAGATGGAGTCAGTAAGGGAGTGCCTCTGAAACCCTTTGAGCTTTGTTATGTGTACATCCTGTCATAGCAGAGGAAGGTTTGCCCTTGGAACACCTCCCTGTTTACTTTGCTGGTCTTTAGCCTCTACCAAAGGATAAGATGTCATATTTTCCCTCAGTACGAATGTACTAAGCAATTTTATAATCTTTGTTTATCTATATATTAATAGCAAGTCCCCCTAGTTCCACTGCCATATTTACATTGTATGTCTTTGCAACATGGTGGAAGGAGATAGCATTATTGGCTAGTTTAGGAATAAGGAGAGACCACAGGGACATGGAGAAGAGTCTGACTGCTGGAAAAGCCCATTTGGATGCTCACTAGGGAAGCTTGAGATGGAAGGAAAAAACTCTACATACGAGGATTTGCCTATGAAAATCCCACAAAACCCATGGTGGACACCAGGGCAGTGCCTGCCACAGTAGCTACACAGTAGAAACACCTGGCACACTTAGAAGACTCCAGAAGCCCAGACAAACTCCAGAGCAATTAAGTCACATTCTCAGGTGAGTGACACACAGATATTAGTATATTTGTAACTTTTAACATTTCCCAAACAATTAAAATGTGAAGCTAAGTTTGAGACCCACTGCTTTAGACAGAACCTTTTAATCTTATTTTTGAAGATTCAAGACATATTCTTTTTGGGAGAGGAATATGTTTTGAGATAAACCTGGAAAGTTTTTGTGGAGGAAGGATCTTTTGGGCTAGGCTTCTCATTCTTTGTTAGAAAAACTTGAGTCCAAGAGAGTTTAAATGATTTGCCTGAAATTCCACTGAATCAGTGAAAAAGTGATCCTTGATATGTTGCCTTTTTGTGTGTGTGTTGGGTCTTCCCTTAGTCTTACTTTCTTAGGTCTTGCCCCAAAACAATGTTTCAGAGTATCTTAGACCCTGGGAAGAAGTAGTAAATATCATATGAGATTGTGTGTGAGAAAGCCCTCATAAATTTCAGAGCATTATCTAAATGAGAAGGATCTGTATGAAAGATAATGAGAGATGAGTCACAGAATCCAATGATATGGAAATGAAAACAATTCAACCCAAGTTTTTCTAACCAGGCTCTCTTTCTAACTCAAAGGTTAGGCTCATGGCTGGATGGGGGTGAAGAGCATCTCTGTCTAGCTAGTTGGAACCCACACTTTTCCTCCTTTCAGTCCTTCTGTGTACAAAAGGTGTCACTGTAGAAATGCCAAGAATAGACTGGCTTTGGCAGGTTACCCCACTGATTTTCTGAGCCCTGCACCTGGGATGGAGCCCCCTTCCCACTGAACCTATTTCCTTCATCACTGCAGTAAGTAGCCAAACTTTACTTCCCAAATATGGCTCCTGAGTGTCCAGAACACCATTCACTGAAATTCTCACCAGGGAAGAGAATGAAATGCAAAATGAGAACAGAAGGGAAAACAAGCTGGAAAGAACTTTTAGGATCATCATGTCCACCTTGTCATTTTACAGAATGAGAAACTGAGGTTCAGGGAGCAGGAGTGATTCTGTGAGGCGGTTTTGCTAGCTAGGCTCAGAGCTGGAACTGGGTCTGGAATCAGAGGACCGTATTCCATGTTCTTCCTGCTATATCACATATGTGGTCACTTGGAGGGTGGAGTGTATCCCAGCAGGTGGTGGGGGGAGCAGCACACCCACAGAATGATTTGTGTGACAGGTTTGATTTTTGTTGGGGGGAGGGTGATGTCAGGAAAGGGGTAATGCTTAAGATGCTGCTCTTGGGGGACTTGGAGCTGCTCCAAAGTGATGCGAGGAAACTGGCTGAAGAGCAGTTTGGAGAGGCCAGCAGACTGGTGGCCCACTTCTTCCATTTTATCGTAGACTAGGGTATCACACTGCTCAGTGCTAGATGTTCCACTGGTATGTGATGAAGATAAAAGAAAATACATTAAACTGTAAGAGCTTGTGATTTGTTCTTTCTTACTAACTAAAGAGAAAAAGTGAGGTTTCCTTGCTGTGCAAAATGCAGTCACTGGGCAAAGAGCAGACAAACACCTAAACACGGAGGCATTAGAAAAAGGAAAAGATAATTTGTTGATTTGGGAAGAGAACTTAATAGTTACAGAAGAATCTAAAAATGATGATGAGTTAAAACATTTTGACTGGAGATGGGGCTGAGTCCTCTCATGGGAGTGGGAGCAGGGAGGAAGGGAGGCTGATAAAGAGATGAAGGGTATTGAATCCAGTTCTGTTAAGTATCTAAAATAGGCAAATCCATAAAGGCAGAAAGCAGATCAGGATTGCCAGGGCCTGGGTGAAGGGAGGAATGGAGAAGGCCTGCTTAAAGTGTATGAGGTGCCCTTTCGGAGTGATGAAAATGTTTTGGAATTAGAGAGACATAAGGTTGAACAACACGGTGAATATACTAAATGCCACCAAGTTGTACACTTTAAAATGGTAAAAATTATGACTCATATGTTATGTGAATTTAATCACAATTAAAAAAAAAAAGGTTTTACCAGAATTTAAAAAGGTACTCTAGGGGCACGTGGGTGGCTTAGTGGGTTAAGTGTCTGGCCCTTGATCTCAGCTCAGGTCTTGAGTTTAATCCTCGTGTTGGGCTCCACATTGGGCTCCATGTTGTGCATGGAGCCTACTTAAGAAAGTAAAAATAATAAAAAAATAAAAAGGTACTCCATTTCCTCCTCCACAAACTTTTGGCCTTTTCTCAGCAGATTGATTAGAAATTTGAATTGCTCTCAATTTATGTTTTTTTTTTTTAAATTTTAAAATATTTTATTTATTTCTTAGAGAGAGAGCAGAGTGAGAGAGAACATTAGTGGGGTAGGGGAAGAGAGGCAAAGAGAGAGGGAGAAGCAGACTCCTTGCTGAGTAGGCCACCAGATGCTGTTGTGGGGCTGTCATTCTAGGACCTTGAGATCATGACCCGATAAGAAGGCAGTCGCTTATTGGACTGAGCCACCCAGGCGCCCCTCAATTTATGTTTTTTTTTGTTTATTTATGGGAAGACAAACCAGATATCTGTAATATTTAGGTAAGAGATACTTTAATTTTTAAATGTTCTAAATATTTTTCTGGGCAAAATTATCTCTATTTCACTTTCTGGGTTAGAATGTTTAGTGCTCAGTCTCTCATTACTCTGGTAACAGAGTAATTACTCATTACTCTGTTACCAGAGTAGAGCAAACTTGGAAACAGATTCCTTGCTGAGTATCTCACTTGGCTCACCTCTGATGGTGTGTGGCATGATAGTCAACTGTGAATTCTGAACACATCTCTCTTTTCAGAAGAGTACATCCTTAGACCTGACTGTGTAGAAAGTATGTGTTTGAGGCTCTGAAGGCTTGACTTTTTGGCCAGCCATTTGCCACCGCTGCAAGCCTGAGAGCATGGAGGCATACAGACTGACGTTCAGATGACTCATGCACAGTCCAGTCCTGTTCATCAGGGTTTACAGATTATTACTGTGTCTTTGGCTCCATATCCCGGTGTGAATTCCCCACCCTACTGAGCTGGGCTGGACCATGTGTGAGTCACATGGGTGACCTTTGTACCTCTGGCCCAATGCCTTTCCGTCCCTCGGGCACAGTGAATTTTGTAAATTACAGCTCCCTCCTTCCTTCTCTCTTCTCACTGATTACAGAAAAGCTTAAAGATACAGTTATAGATTTTTGAAGGAAATATACTTTCCTGGCATAAGTTTTGTGCATTGACCTGACTTCTGATTTGATCTTCTTTTCTAATTCGTATATGCTGGGGTATCTTTTTTTTTTTTTTTTTCATTTTGTTTTCTGTAGTGTGTATGTATGTAATTGTAATTCACATTTTTAGAATAAGTCAGGGACCAAAAATAGAGCCCAGGGATATAATCCATTTCCCTGTTACCTCAAATGGAACAAACTGTGGTCCTCCTACCTGCTCCCTTATACCATGCACAGACACATGCATACATTATGCTGAGGACACACACTCCAAGATCTATGGTCTTCAGAGTGAGGCCTCTTAAGACAAAGTTGCATACTAAAGATTTGATTCAGAACTGCTCATCAGAACTCGACTCAGAGCAGCCTTCATCTCTTTGTTTCGTAGACTGTAGATGAGTGGATTCAGCATGGGGGTCACCACACCATAGAAGAGCACCACCACCTTGTCCTGATCAGCCGAGGCTGTGGAGTAGGGCTGCATGTAGGTAACCAGGGCCATCCCGTAAGACATGGAAACCACAGTGAGGTGGGAGGCACAGGTCCCGAAGGCTTTGCGGCGTCCCCCAGTGGAGTGGATCTGCAGAATGGCTGCCACAATGTAGGCATAAGAAAGTGAGACCAGGCAGCAAGGCACCAGCAGCACCACCGCACTGGAGGCCAATATGACCACCTGGTTGAGGGTGATGTCAACGCATGCCAAGCGGACGAATGCCAGCGTCTCACAGGCCACATGGTTCAGCACGTGGTGTCCACAGGTGGGCAGGCGCATGGTGACTACTGTCTCCACCACAGAATTCACCAGACCTACAAACCAAGAGACAGCTGCCAGCCCAATGCAACACCTTGGGCTCATCACTGCCACATAGCGCAAGGGGTCACAGATAGCCACGTAGCGGTCAAAGGCCATAGCAGCCAGTAGCAAGAACTCGGTACCCCCCAGGGCCAGCGAGAAGAAGAGCTGGGTCCCACACCGGGTGAAGGAGATGGTCTTCTTTTCCAGCAGGAAGTGCACCAGCATCTGGGGGACCCCGCTAGAAGTATAGCAAATGTCCACCACTGAGAGGTTGCAAAGGAAGAAGTACATGGGCAGGTGCAGTCGTGCATCCAGTCCGATCAGGAGGATGATGAGCCCATTGCCCAGCAGGGTCAGCAGATACGCAGCCCCAAATAGGACAAACAGTCCAGCCTGGGTCTGCCTGTCACTGGAGAGCCCCAGGAGGACAAACTCACTTTCCCAGGTCAGGTTGTCCCTCCTCATGGAGCAGGTGGATCAGGCTGCCAGGAGAGGAGCAAAGGCAGAGAGGGGTAAGTAAAGGTCTCACTTTAGGAGGAAGGGACAGCTGGACTCTCAACTAGATTGAGATTCTCAAGGGCAAAGTCCCTGTTCTAGTCATCCTTTTGTGGCTAGGACCCAGCACAGTTATAATTACAGAGGAGGTAATCATTCATAGTACAAGGAAAGAGAAAAAAAGTGGTAGAGAAAGGAAAGAAGGAAAGACAAAAAAGAAAGTAAAAAACAAAGAAAAACTAAGGAAGAAAGTTTGAACATCAGAAAAGGAGGGAAGTGGAATATAGGGAAGAAAGGCAGATCTGGTTTGAAGCCAGCATCTGTTTAGTCTCTGTGTGTACCAGGGCCTATGCTAGATATCAGACACCTGCCTGGGAACAAGAAAGATGGAAGCGTGAGTCCTGCTTTCTTGGGTCTTATAATTTAATCAGGAACACCAAAATTAAATTAATAATTACAAAAGTTAATTAAGTATAATTGTGCTAAGTGTTTTGAAAGAGAAGAACAAGGTTGCTAGTTGTTTAATTAAATTTGTGGCTATAATTAAATTACCACTGGTTATGTCTTCTCAATAATGTGCAATTTACATTGTAAGCAGCAGATATTTATTTAGATGCTTAAATAAATGATTAACAAAGTAATGCAATGAGGGCTTTTGGAAACCAATGATCATATTACTACTGAATATGAACTGACTGAAATCCACTGAATCTTTCAGAGGGAATGAATTCTCCTTTCTCAGCTAGGATTGTGTTGGGTCATCTCCCTTCCAACATGTTGACCAGGCCACTATAAAATAGAATTAAATACCACCAGCTTTTCTTTTTTCTTTCTTTTTTTTAAAAAAGATTTTATTTATTTATTTGACAGAGAGACAGAGATCACAAGTAGGCAGAGAGGCAGGCAGAGAGAGGGGTGGAAGCAGGCTCCCTGCTGAGCAGAGAGCCTGACTCGGGGCTCCATCTCAGGACCCTGGGATCATGACCTAAGCTGAAGGCAGAGGCTTAACCCACTGAGCCACCCAGGCGCCCCACCACGAGTTTTTCTTAATAGAAATATAATCTCAAGGTGTATTTTCTGCTCTTAAAACAGTTAATAAGTTAATTCATTTGGTAAAAATATTTGAGACTATGAGGCACTATGCTTTTATCCAACTCCTAGCATATAATGCCTCTCATGGCTAGGAACTTGCATTTAGAAAATCAACAGTGCAACAGAATCAAATAAGAAACTTTAAAATAAAATCTGTGACCATCAAATGAGACAGCCAAACAAAGGACAAAAAGGAATACATCAACATTAAGGAAACCAGAGTGGATCCACAGAATCAAGTACAATAGAACTGAAAAGCATAATCCGATTGAGATTTCTTCTGGCTGGCAACAGTGGCCTGTGAGAGAGCAGAGAACCTGGGAGGAGCAGGCCTCTCTCACTTTTCATTCAGCTCTGGTGCTGCAGTGAGGGCATCACTGAAGAAACAAAAAATAGAAATTGACATTAGATTCTCAGGTTTGGAGGCCCCATTCACCAGAAGATGGTGGTTGGTGGCTGGGTTTTGAACACCATCCCAGGGAGCCTTTGGCTGCCCCCAAAGCCAGGTCCTTGTATCAGCCAGAGGAAGTAGCTCCACTCTGATCTATGATATGTAGGCTGCCAAGCATCCAGAATTCAACCCTTCAAGAGAGGGTATAGCTCAGTGGTAGAGCATTTGACTGCAGAATTCAACCCTTCAGAGTTGCTGTCATGGATTCAGATTCCCTTCATAAGAGCCTGGTTACTATATAATAAAATCAAGCATGTGAGAAGTGAAAGGAGCCATGCAGATCACATACTCCATTCATTTCATTGTATAGATGAGGAAACCAAAGAACAGGAGTTAGGTGGTCGGCCCAGGTGTCATATCTTCCTGGGAACCAAGCTGGCACTAAGTTTTAAGTGTGCATGGCACATTCTCATCTCCTACTAAGCCCCATAGTGAGGGGTTGGAAGGGGTTGTGGAAGGATACGGACTAGGAAGGGAGACACCTGAGGAATCTTAGATTAGAGGCCCAGCACAGCTATCTTGCCATGTAGAGAAATACTGTGTAGTGAGTGGGAAAAGCTCTGAATGAGAAGTCAAGGCATCCAAGTTCTAATTTGCCTGTTCCATTAACCTGCTAGGTGTCCTGGGCTAGTTACTTGACCTCCCTGAGCTTCAGTTTCTTCATTTGAAATGTGGGAATGATAATAATGCCTACCTCACAATATTTTGAGTAAGATTAGATGAAGAAATGAACATTAATGTGTTTTGTAAAGTACTAAGTATACATAAGTGGCTATTGTTATACTCAGCAAGTCAATTTCACTGGAGTAAATTCTGCCCAGTGATACAGAGACAAGAAACAGAATGAATATGTACTATAGAGGCCAGAAAGTTAACAGAATATAAATAGATATAAATCCCCTTTGCAGTACATCCTAGTGCCTAAATAACTTAATTATAGAGACCCTGTTCCAATAAGCAAAGAATTAAGGTATCGAGTTTGTTTATACCCAGTGGGTAGTACTGTGCTTTATAAGCAGTATGAAGTCAATATATTTTTTCCCAATAAAATTTGAAATATGCTGTTTTTAGATGTTTAGATGGCTATAAACTATTATTTACTAATAGATGTTCTTGTTCTCAGCTTTTTGGGATTAGAGAATTTCATTCCACTTAGATTTACTTAGAGAACATTTACTGAGCACCAAATAGTGCCTGGTCCAGTGGCAGGTGCTGGGTAACAAGATCAGTGCAGCCTTGTCTCCCTCTCCAAGAATTCAGCCTGGCCAAAGAATAGAGAGGGTGAGTTATCATGACTTACCAGAGTTTTCAAAGGAAGTTACCAAGTCTGGTAATTGAAGACTTAAAGTCGGACTATGTAAATAACCAGGCAGATATGTAGAAACAATAAAGTTGAAGCAAAGAAACAACCAGTGCATTTGCTTTTTGAAAAAGTAGATGCAGTTTAAAGCTCATGTAGACTGGTACTAAGGAGACCTGAGTTTCTACCTGTATCAACAAACCATCTAGATATCATTGTAGACCCCTACCTTTATGAAGCATATTTTCATCATCTGCAGAATGAGCAAGTAAGGTAGACACCAAGATTTCTCCAGCTCTAATGCAGAAAGTGAATATATGTCTACAGAAAGTGAATATATGTAAACTGTACTTTAAAGCAATGTAAGAGGGGAAAAGAAATCTTCAATCTTTGATTACTCTAAGAATGCATAGCTAGTGAAGCTGTGGGCACTAAAATATTATATGTTACTGGGTTTGGGGATCAAAGCATTCACATCACACATAACTATTGGGGGAAGTGCCACTGAATGGGATCACGTTGACTTGAAAAGCAGAAGATCAGGAAATAGGGAAGGAGCCTTGTAGACAGAAATGGAACATCCGCTTGGGTCAAAGCTTCTTTCCAAAGCTGGACCTAGGGAATTCCCTGAGTTGGATGACCCCTAACAGACCTATCTTCCTTCCCCAAAGCATTATGCTTCTTAATGGCTGAGAATATTCACCTTCCTCTTTTTTTGAAAAAAGATAGGCTTATGTGTAAGTTTGGTTCTTATAGTAACGAAGCTCAGCCCTTTGCATTCCTTCTTATCTCCAACATAATGCAAATGTCTTGAGGCTAAGAGAAGAGACTTATCCCTTTTGACCTCTACTCTTGAGTGTTTCGAATGTGTCTCTGTATATACTGAGCACTTCAGTTTATACTGTTGATTGGGTGACTGACCAAGACCCAGGACTTGATGAGGGGCTGGAAAACAATGAGTTGCATTTTCTGGGTCATGGGAAAAATCAAAGAACCTCCAACTATAATAGTGAGAAAAACATAGGGGAGGATCCCAGGGCAGTCCTAACTTCTCCCAGGAATTTGGGCTCCTCTCTCACCACCTCTTCTCAGCCTTCCTGTCGGAGACTCACCGAGGTTCAATGCTCATCTCATGTGCATAATTCCTTTTGAATGAGGAGGTGGCACATTTCTTAGAAAGCCTTGAAGCAGTAGTCCATCCTCTTCTGGGGGTGGGCTTTTTACTTTCTCAGTCTAAGCTGGTAACTTTTTAGAACATAAGAATCCTCAGAGGCCAATTACTTGTTCTTGGTGTGTACCTTTATTCACCCCTGCCCCTAGCTACTTCCCTGCAACCACAGCTCCCGACTCTTCTTAGTTCCCTATGGGATAAACATTCTGAACACATTTTATCTCCATTTTTAATTGTCCTTCTAGTTCTCAGACTAATGAGCCCTTCCTTCTCTGACTTTTGGATCATTCACTGCCCTTCAAGGCCATGGCATTGTTGGGGACTTTTGATGAGTCAGGAGAAAGGAATATTTACTCTGAGTTGATGGAAAGGGATTGAAATTAATTGGGAAAGAGAAGAGGAGCTAAAATTTCAGAGCCTGATCTTTCTAAGGGAAGAAGATGAGTGCACCTTCTCCCCTCTTCCCACATACCTAGTTTTAGTGACCAGGGAATGGTGAGTAAGATTGCACAGAAAAACCACCATGTCTGTGGCCAGGAAGCCACTGAGAAGTCCCAAGTTCACAGTCATGAAAATATTTCGGTAGACTCCTCATTGGTCTCCAATATCACATTTCTGTTAAGTTGTGTTTCCTTTGCATATTTTCATACCACCAGAAGTTTTCCTACATCTCACTAGGCTTGATTTCCTGGTTTTTGATCATCTTCCACAAAGTTTTAATATGTTTACTGAAATTACTTAGAAGGAACAGAGAAAACAATGGGTCAGGATAGGGTTTTATTCCCAATACCTATCAGTTTCTGTGCAATAGAACATAGGTCTTTGAGAAGATAAGAAGAAAAAACACATTTTTTTAAATTTTTTTTTTAACAGAGATGTTATTAGCAAGTGACTCATTAGAATTTTCCTACAATAATCAATATCTACAAGAAAAAGGCTTATTTTGAAGATTTGTTACACTAATGACAACAGACTGGAAGATCATAGTTTCATTTCTTCTTCTTCCCTCAGGCTCATCTCTGCTCCTCCTACAGCAAAGCTCAGGACACTAAGGACCTGAAGCTGTCCTAACCTTAAGGCCCATTGAGAGCAAAAGCTGATGTGACCTTCTGTCTGAGAGCTGTAGCCAAAAGTTGAGGAGGATGACAGAGGTAGAAGTCTGAGGATACCATGAGGGAGAAAGAGAGTGACCCCTGCCAGGTGGGCCTTGTGATGCACATCAAAGGTAGACTCAATATGGTCTGATGTAGAGGAGCCAAGTATAAAGGAAAAGAACTTTTGGAAACCATCATCCCCAGATGATATAGTGTGTGATCATCTAATGAAAATATCTCCTTGCTAGCAAAATAAAAATGCATCTTTCCTACTTTCTGAACACAGGTGTCTGTAACTGGATGAAAAACATAAGGTTAGAAAATTATAGGTTCAGTATGATCCTATATTGTATAAAATAATATAGATACAATTGGATGTATTTAAAGTTAGAAATGCAAAAGAACTGGAAGCATGATCAAAAGTATCAACAGGTTATCTCTGGCAGTAGGTTTGCAGGTATTTTTATTTTCTTTTTGTTCATCCGTTTTTTTAATTTTTAAAATTGTTTTAATAAACATATAATGTATTATTAGCCCCAGGGGTACAGGTCTGTGAATTGCCAGGTTTACACACTTCACAGCACTCACCATAGCACATAACTTCTTCAATGTCCAAAACCCAACCACACTCTCCCTACCCCCCTCCCCTCAGCAACCCTCAGTTTATTTTGTGAGATTAAGAGTCTCTTATGGTTTGTTTCCCTTCCAATCCCATCTTTTTTCAATTCTTTCCTTCCCTACCTCCCAAAACCCCCACTTTGCCTCTTAACTTCCTCATATCAGGGAGATCATATGATAATTGTCTTTCTCTGATTGACTTATTTCGCTCAGCATAATACCCTCTATTCCATCCATGTCATCGCAAATGGCAAGATTTCATTTCTTTTGATGGCTGCATAGTATTCCATTGTCTATATATAACTTCTATATATAACTTCTATATATAACTGTCTATATATATCTTCTTTAACCATTCATCTGTTGTTGGGCATCTAGGTTCTTTCCATAGTTTGGCTATCGTGGACATTGTTGCTATAAACATTCAGGTGCATGTGCCCCGTCGGATCACTACATTTGTATCTTTGGGGTAAATACCCAGTAGTGCAATTGGTGGGTCGTAAGGTAGCTCTATTTTCAACTTTTTGAGGAACCTCCATGCTGTTTTCCAGAGTGATTGCACCAGCTTGCATTCTCACCAACAGTGTAGGAGGGTTCCCCTTTCTCCACATCCTCACCAGCATCTGTCATTCCCTGACTTGTTCATTTTAGCCATTCTGACTGGTGTGAGGTGGTATCTCATTGTGGTTTTGATTTGTAGTTCCCTGATGCCGAGTGATGTGGAGCACTTTTTCATGTGTCTGTTGGCCATCTGGATGTCTTCTTTGCAGAAATGTCTGTTCATGTCCTCTGCCCATTTCTTGATTGGATTATTTGTTCTTTGGGTGGTGAGTTTGCTAAGCTCTTTATAGATTTTGGATACTAGCCCTTTATCTGATATATCGTTTGCAAATATCTTCTCCCATTCTGTCAGTTGTCTTTTGGTTTTGTTGACTGTTTCCTTTGCTGTGCAAAAGCTTTTGATCTTGATGAAGTCCCAATAGTTCATTTTTGCCCTTGCTTCCCTTGCCTTTGACAATGTTCCTAGGAAGAAGTTGCTGTGGCTGAGGTCGAAGAGGTTGCTGCCTGTGTTCTCCTCAAGGATTTTGATGGATTCCTTTCTCACATTGAGGTCCTTCATCCATTTTGAGTCTGTTTTCATGTGTGGTGTAAGGAAATGGTCCAGTTTCATTTTTCTACATGTGGCTGTCCAATTTTCCCAGCACCATTTGTTGAAGAGGCTTTTTCCCACTGGACATTCTTTTCTGCTTTGTCGAAGATTAGTTGACCATAGAGTTGAGGGTCTATTTCTGGACTCTCTATTCTGTTCCATTGATCTATGTGTCTGTTTTTGTGGCAGTACCATACTGTCTTGATGATGACAGCTTTGTAATAGAGCTTGAAGTCTGGAATTGTGATGCCACGAACTTTGGCTATCTTTTTCAACATTCCTCTGGCTATTCAAGGTGTTTTCTCGTTCCATATAAATTTTAGGATTATTTGTTCCATTTCTTTGAAAAAAAAATGGATGGGATTTTGATAGTCATTTCATTAAACGTGTAGATTGCTTTAGATAGCATAGACATTTTCACAATATTTTTTCTTCCAATCCATGAGCATGGAACATTTTTCCTTTCCTTTATGTCCTCAAAATCTTTCACAACTACTTTATAGTTTTCTGAGTACAGATTCTTTGCCTCTTTGGTTAGGTTTATTCCAGGTATCTTATGGTTTTGGGTGCAATTGTAAATGGGATCGACTCCTTAATTTCTCTTTCTTCTCTCTTGTTGTTGGTGTATAGAAATGCAACTGATTTCTGTGTATTGATTTTATATCCTGACGCTTTACTGGATTCCTGTACGTACAAGTTCTAGCAGATTTGGAGTGGAGTCTTTTGAGTTTTCCACATAAAGTATCATATCATCTGCAAAGAGTGATAGTTTGGCTTCTTTGCCGATTTAGATGCCTTTAATTTCTTTTTGTTGTCTGATTGCTGAGTCTAGGACTTCTAGTACTATGTTGAATAGCAGTTGTGATAACAGACATCCCTGCCGTTTTCCTGACCTTAGCGGAAAAGCTCTCAGTTTTTCTCCATTGAGAATGATATTTGCGGTGGGTTTTTCATAGATGGCTTTGATGATATTGAGGTATGTATCTTCTATCCCTACACTTTGAAGAATTTTGATCAAGAAAGAATGCTGTACTTTGTCAAATGCTTTTTCAGCATCGATTGAGAATATCATATGGTTCTTGTTCTTTTTTTTATTAATGTATTGTATCACATTGATTGATTTGTGGATTTTTTTTTCAAGATTTTATTTATTTATTTGTCAGGGAGAGTGAGCACAGGCAGACAGAGTAGCAGGCAGAGGCAGAGGGAGAAGCAGGCACCATGCTGAGCAAGGAGCCCGATGTGGGACTCGATCCCAGGACGCTGGGATCATGACCTGAGCCGAAGGCAGCTGTTTAACCAACTGAGCCACCCAGGCGTCCCTGATTTGTGGATATTAAACCAACCTTGCAGCCCTGGAATAAATTCCACTTGGTCGTGGTGAATAATCCTTTTAATGTACTGTTGAATCCTGTTGGCTAGTATTTTGGTGAGAATTTTCACATCTGTGTTCATCAAGGATATTGGTCTGTAATTCTCTTTTTTGATGGGATCATTGTCTGGTTTTGGGATCAAGGTGATGCTGGTCTCATAAAATGAGTTTGGAAGTTTTCCTTCCATTTCTATTTTTTGGAACAGTTTCAGGAGAATAGGAATTAATTCTTCTTTAAATGTTTGGTAGAATTCCCCTGGGAAGCCATCTGGCCCTGGGCTTTTGTTTGTTGGGAGATTTTTGATGACTTTCAATCTCCTTACTGGTTATGGGTGTGTTCAGGTTTTCTGTTTCTTCCTGGTTCAGTTGTGGTCGTTTATATGTGTCTAGGAATGCATCCATTTCTTCCAGATTGTCAAATTTGTTGGCATAGAGTTGCTGCTAATATGTTCTTATAATTGTTTGTATTTCTTTGGTGTTGGTTATGATCTCTCCTCTTTCATCCATGATTTTATTTATTTGGGTCCTTTCTCTTTTCTTTTTTTTTTTTTTTTTTATGTTTTTTTTTTTTTTTTTTTTTTTTTTACTTTATTTAAGCTTTATTTAAACATATGATGTAACCCCACCACCCTCACCCAACCCCTCTTCCCCCCACCCCCCTCAGTTTGTTTTATGACATTAAGAGTCTCTTTTGGTTTTTCTCCCTCCCGATCCCATCTTCTTTCATTTTTACTTTTCCTACCACCTTAACTCCCACCCCCATTGCATCTCCACTTCCTCATATCAGGGAGATCATGTGGTAGTTGTCTTTCTCCAGTTGACTTATTTCGCTAAGCATAATACGCTCTAGTTCCATCCATGTCGTCGCAAATGGTAAGATTTCATTTCTTTTGATGGCTGCATAGTATTCCATCATATATATATACCACATCTTCTTTATCCATTCATCTGTTGATGGACATCTAGGTTCTTTCCATAACTTGGCTATTGTGGACATTGCTGCTATAAACATTCGGGTACACGTGCCCCTTTAGATCACTACGTTTGTATCTTTAGGATAAATACCCAGTAGTGCAATTGCTGGGTCATAAGGTAGCTCTATTTTCAATTTTTTAAGGAACCTCCATGCTGTTTTCCAGAGTGGTTGCACCAGCTTGCATTCCCACCAACAGTGTAGGAGGGTTCCCCTTTCTCCACATCCTCGCCAGCATCTGTCATTTCCTGACTTGTTCATTTTAGCCATTCTGACTGGTGTGAGGTGGTATCTCATTGTGGTTTTGATTTGTATTTCCCTGATGCCCAGGGATGTGGAGCACTTTTTCATGTGTCTGTTGGCCATGTGGATGTCTTCTTTGCAGAAATGTCTGTTCATGTCCTCTGCCCATTTCTTGATTGGATTATTTGTTCTTTGGGTGTTGAGTTTGCTAAGCTCTTTGTAGATTTTAGATACTAGCCCTTTATCTGATATGTCATTTGCAAATATCTTTTCCCACTCTGTCAGTTGTCTTTTGGTTTTGTTAATTGTTTCCTTTGCTGTGCAAAAGCTTTTGATCTTGATGAAGTCCCAATAGTTCATTTTTTCCCTTGCTTCCCTTGCCTTTGGCGTTGTTCCTAGGAAGAAGTTGCTGCGGCTGAGGTCGAAGAGGTTGCTGCCTGTGTTCTCCTCAAGGATTTTGATGGATTCCTTTCTCACGTTGAGGTCCTTCATCCATTTTGAGTCTATTTTCGTGTGTGGTGTAAGGAAATGGTCCAATTTCATTTTTCTGCATGTGGCTGTCCAATTTTCCCAACACCATTTGTTGAAAAGGCTATCCTTTTTCCATTGGATGTTCTTTCCTGCTTTGTCGAAGATTAGTTGACCATAGAGTTGAGGGTCTATTTCTGGGCTCTCTATTCTGTTCCATTGATCTATGTGTCTGTTTTTGTGCCAGTACCATACTGTCTTAATGATGACAGCTTTGTAGTAGAGCTTGAAGTCTGGAATTGTGATG